>JBCFYV010000012.1:6813999-6878132 GCA_039000515.1 Timema cristinae
TTTGCCTTTTTTATACAAAAAGCTTTTTTCGACCTTTTTGGTCCTAGTTTTGTGGGTCATTTGCCCTTTACGTGGCTTTTCCAAAAATTTTACAGTTTTCCCGGCCGGTTTGTAAAGGTCCCCAAAATATGAGTCTTTTTAAACTATTATAATAATAAAAAACCCAACGAAAAAGTATTACTTTTTTTACTACAAAAAAAAAACTTTTAAAAACCTGCTCCGGTGCTAGCTTTGAAAACTAATCCCGTCATTTGGTCGTGAAAAGGGGTTTAAAAAGCCCAGGGAGTCGGGGTTTGTCTTCCATCAGGTATCAGGGGGTTTTATTTTTAAATTTTAAATTTTTTCCCCACACTCTCTCCGAAAAATGCGAGTGAAATTTTCCTCTAAATTCAGCTTTTCGTAATCCCAAAATTAATTAGCGAAATTTTAGTACATATGAATTTCCCGGGGAAAGGGTTTTAATTTTTACCGCCCCTCGGTGTTTAAAAAGAATAACAAAAAAAAACCCTTAAAACTTTCCCCACTCAAATTTTAAATTTAAAAAAATTCCCTTAGTAATTTTTATTTTTGTCCCCCCTTTCAAAGGGAAAAAAACCCTTTTTTTTTGAAAATTTATGGGCCCCTTAATAGTTTTTCAGTACAAAAAATTATTTTGGACCTTTGTTTTAAAAGTTAATTATTTTAAATTATTAATTTTTTTAAATTCTTAGTACCCCGGGATTTAAAAACTCAAAGACCACAACCCCCCGGGTTTAAAGCCCATGAAAATGGGGCCCATTTATGTTTAAATTACCAAAAAAAAAAAAAAAAAAAAGAGGTTTAGCGCTAGGGCCAACACTGTTGTGAACAAAGGGGCGGGAAATCCCAGCTTACTTTTCCCACTTCACCCTGCCCATCCCCCTCTTCACAAAAACAACCCCCCCCTTTCCCACCCCATGTTAAAATTTCCCTTTCAAAATTTTATACCCTATTCATTTTTGGGGGAAGTTTTGTGATCGAATCACCTTTGGGTCGATTTAAAGGGTTTAAATTTTAAAAAAGAACAGATGGATTGTTCGGTTTTCTTGATTTACAATTTTCTTTAAAATTTTTAGCCTGGGAATTTACTGTCTCCCTCAAATTTTCCCCCTAAAAAAACCCCCCCCCTAAACCCGCCTCCCCTCCCTAAAACTTCATCCCAAGATTTTTCGTCCCCCAAAAACTTGACAAGCGGTTATTTTGGTTCTCAAGGGAAAAACGGCCCGGGTTATTTTTCCACTTTCCCCTTTTATCCCAACGAAAACAAACGTTAATCTTATGAATTTTTCTAAACATTAGATGTTCAACAACGTTAAAAGTGCCCGGAAAAAAAATTTCCCGTTTACCTTACTAGTATCGAAAAAAAAGTACGTTTCCCTAAAAGTATTTTGTATCGAAATTTAAATTGAATTTTTTTTTTGTTTGTTTTTTTGTAAAAAATTTTTTCTCAACTTTTGCTTTCTTAAGTGTGTTTTCTTTTTTGCTTAAAACACTGCCAAATTAAAATGATTTTATATTAATAATTTTTTTAGGACTTTTAACGAGATTCACATTTTTTAACATACTCTACATGAAAAGATTATTAGGTAATTTTTGAAAAAACATTAAGAATGGCCCCGTCCCTTTTTCCCCCCCGTACACAGCCCCCAAAAAAAAAACCCCCTTTCCTATTGGCTCGCTTGGTGGCCCACTATCGTCACTTTCCCCCAAAAACCTAAGGGGAAAGCTCTCTTATTCTCCCATTTTCCCGACTGTTGGGGCGGACGGGACAGGGGAAAGACGGACACTTTTACGGAACCAGGGGGGCTTTGGAGGAAAGGGGTTTGGAAGGTTTTACTTCACCCCAAATCTTCTTAGTAAGATTTGGGTAAGGGGGCAAATTTAAAAGAGTAAAAATTTCAAAAGAAAAGGAAAAAGATAAAGTTCATCGGCCCGGGGGGGACGAGAGAGGGCCCACCGGACCCTAGTGGGGTTTCCCGGGCCCCCTACTGGAAATAGACGGAAACCTGCCAAAAACCCCCCTTTTTAAAAAGGTAAATTTTAAAATTATATTAAAAAAAAAAAAACCTTGATTTAAAAAACTGACATTTAACCCGCTTTGAGACAAAGGGCCCAATTTAAAAAACCACTTTCTCAAAAAAATTTACTTAAAGAGCTGTCCCCCCATTTGGGGGCCCAAAACCCCCAAAATTTCTAAAATGGACAAAACCCCGCCCCTAACAAGGGAGCTAAAAAAAAAAAGGACAGTTAACCCCAAGACTTGTTAGAGATTTTGGGAAAATTGACGTAGAATCAGTTTTATCGGACGAAGAGTGGGAGATGCCCAGTGGTTTTTGCGCAACTGCACTAAAAAAGAAAACTCTTTTCAAACCCCGTGGAAGACAACCCAAACCAAAAACCCAATCAGGGTAAACAAAAAATTTTCAGAAAAATTTGCAGACAAGGAGGTAAATATAGACACCCGGAAATTAACAAAAAACCAAAATCCCGGGACAAGAAACAAAAAACCACCCAAAAAACCCTCAAAAAAAAAAATTCCCCCCAATAGTTTTTTCCCGGGAACGGCAAATCCCCCAAACATCGTTAAAACCATGAAACCAAACCAGGGTTTGGGACGTTAAAAATATTTTTTCTCAAAGAATGGTTTTAAAGGTACCCCAAACCCCCTAGAAGTTTTCAATTCCCAAAAAACCCATGCTAAAAAAGGACAGGTCAGGATACCACACCTACCCCTTTTCCGAGGGGGGGAACCAAAAAAACCCCCCACTAAAAAAATTTGTAATAAAAGGCCCTTCCCCCCAAACAGGGTAAAACAGTTTGGAAAACAAAGAGGAACCCCAAAATATTGGGGTACACTCAACGACGTGCGGCAGTTTACAACACGACAAAAACCCCGGAAAAAACACCCCACACGATCAGGTCAAGCTTTTAAACCTTTTTTGGGTTTTTGTACTTTGCCCAATCCCCGAAAAGAACTTCCAATTGTTCCCAAGAGCATATTATAAACAACCCCCGATTTAAAAAATTTGGCCATTACATCAAATCACAAATTTACATTCCCAGTGCCAAAGGTCCCAAAATTTTTGGCCCCCTAAAAAAATTAATTTTTTTTAAACAACCCTGGGGTGCGTCAAGGGGCCGGGTTTCCCCCAAATTTTGACTGCCAAAAATCCCCCAAAAAAGGGACGAAACCCCCCCCAAAGCAAGCTGTTTTAAACTGCGGGGGGAAAAAACACAAAAAAACTACTCCGTCCCAAAGAAAAATCAAAAAAACCTATTTTAAAAAAAAATAAAAACAGGGAAAACCCCGAAACCCTTCACTCATACAAAATTTTTTGGGCTAAAAAACGCAAAAGATTTTTCCCGACACTACACAAAAAAAACCCAGTGACCCCAAACCCTTGTAAAACACGACCCAGGGCAGCTAAAAGGGTTTTACCCCTTAATCATTAAAAATTGACGCTAAACAGAAAAAAAAGGAACAAGAGAAAATACCCCATTTGACTTCAAAGATATAATAAACCCCCCAAAAAATTTTATCAACTTTAATCCCCGGACTTATCATTTACTTCAGCCCAAATCCCCTCACAAAGTTTTAAACGGGTGAAAAACAAAATTCAAAAATAAAGTTTCTACGGGAAAGGGCCACCCAACAAATTATTTCCTAAAGGAAAGTTGCGAATAGAGACATGATTAATAAAAAAAAATCAGCTAAGGATTCCTAAACCTGGAACCCCAAATGGTATCCAAACCCAAAAAAAACACAAAAACAAAGAAAAAATATTAATTTAAAAAAAATTTTGGGGATACTGGGCCCAAAATATGGGGAAACCCACCAAAACAAGGGTCAAAGCTGAACTTTCCCAGGTTTCGCCTATCCCGGTAAGACAGAGAAACAGGGAGGGGAGGGGGAAACACCCCCGTCCTTAAAAAAAGCCCATTTCCCCACATCCCGGGAAAAAAACAGAAAACCCACGCCCTTTCCAAAACCCTTTTAAAAGGCCACAACGGTCCTTACATTTAAACCCCAAAACCCGGACAAAAACCCCAATTTTTTCCCTTTTGGGGTTTTTGCCTAAAAAACCCCCCGTCCAAGAGGATTTTTTTAAAAAACCGGGCCTTGATTTTAGTAAAACAGCTGAAAATTTTCATTGGCGGCGCCCTTCAACACCCAAAGAAACGAAAAGGAAATTTGGTCGTTTGACGAACCGCCAACGGAGTTAATAGGGAACACTAAAAAACGAATCAGACTAAAACATATGGTTTCCCAAAGTTTACACCCCCCCAAAACCTACCCGGGAAAAAACTTTCTACACAGACCGGGACCATAATAGACTTAATCCGGACAAGCCTAAAAATAGCCCCGGGGACACAAAACAGTATTGCAAGAGTTGGTTTCGGATCAAAACCCCTCTTCTATGCGAAGGGGGAAAATTTGACCTTAAAACCCCAAAACCCCAATTGGCGAAAAAACAAAAATAACCCAACGACTGACTGGCCCAAGTATAATCGGGAACTACAAGAAGCATACCAAGGGACTTTGGGACATACGTACTAAAACGGATTTTGACGCAGCTAGGGGACTTGTTTACAAAAACCCCACTACGGGAAATTTCTTACAAGCACAACACAAAGGGACAACACCAAAGAAAAACAAAAATTTTCAAAATGGTTCCCCCCGGGAATTAAAATTATTTGCAAAGCCTTAAGAGGGAAGCCCGTAGGGATTGGCAGAGGCTGAGAACCCCAAACCCCGGAGGCCCCAGGTTTTAACCCGACTTAGGGCTTTTGTGAGAAAGAAAAAATCAAAAAAAAATCGGGGAACAAAAAATTAATAAAATTTGTTCCCAAATTTTTTAACCGCCCTAACCTACAGAAAACCCATGGGCAAAAAACCAAAAAAGTGTTTCAAAAGGGGACAAACTAAAAAAAAAAAAAACCAACCCACCCATCAGGGCCCAAAACTGGGAAGGGGTTTTACAACAGTGAAAAACAAAGAAAAGGCCATTGCATAACTTTAGAAGCCCCAATTTAAAACCCAAAATTCCCCAACTAGACAAAAAACCTTTTAACGGAAAAAGTAAAACAGGCAGTCAAAAACTTTTCCCGCCCAAATTAACTGAGACACCACCCCCCGTAAAAAACAAAGAGACCCAAAAAGAAAAATATCAAAAAAACTAAAACAGAACAAGGCCACGGGGAATTTGGACGGGGTTAAAGAACGATATGTAAGGAAATTTTAACCCGGCACAAGTTTGGACCCCCTCAAAAGGGTTTTTAAAAGGGAAACCCCAAAAAAATTTCATATTTCCCTAAAACCGGGAAAAAAGGTGGCCAAGGTGATATCCTTTCCCAAAAGGGGGGGAAAAACTCAATCTTCCCCTCAAAATAGGCGCCCTAAAACCCCTTTTAAAAAACCAAGGGGAAAAAACTTTTTGAAATACTGAAAACTAGAAAGACTACACGCACAACACAGGCCCAAAAAGATCTTCCGGGACACCCAATTTGGTTTCAAGAAACGCATTAAAACCCATCCACCCTTACAAAAATTTGCTGAAGACCCCACGGACGTTTTTTAAAAACCCCCAAACCAAAGAATCCCTAAAAAACCATCTTTTCTGGGACTTTGGGAAAAAGGCGTTCGAAAAGGGTTTATGGGCATATGGAAAATTTCCCCCAAAAAAAATGTTTTCCCCCTTAATTTCCCCAAAGTGGGCACCCATACCCCTGATATACAACAAACCTTTAAAACCACAGCCCAATTTAAATTTTCCATCAAAGGCACCCTATCTAAAAAAGTACAAGCGGGGGGCGGGGTCCCGCGGGGGGTCGGTGCTGGCTCCCTTCTTTATACAATATCTATGTGTAAAAAGCCCGACTAGCCCGGGGTTTACTAAAAGGGACTTTTTCCCGACGTTACTTTAATATACACAAGGGGAAAGGGGAAACATTTATTTTTTGCCCCCTAGCCCCGGGCAACTTTATTTAAAAGACTTTTAAAACCCTGGCTCCCCAAAAATTGGGAGAATAAAAGGTGAAATTCCCAGCCAAATACCCAGCGTTTCGTCTTATCAAAAGAAAACGGGAAACCCCCAGAAAACTTTAGGGTTATCCCGGAAGAGATACCCTTAAAGGGACAAAAAGTACCTAGGGATTCATATTGACAAAAAATAAATGGCCCAAAAACACTACTGAACCAACAAAAAAAGGCAAAGGCGATATTCGTTAAAACTCTACCCTTTGCTCAAAGGTAAGGGAAAAACTCAAAAAACGAAACGGGGACGATATAAAAAACCCGTTTTTAAAAACCGTTTATTTTTTTTACGGCTGCGTTGTATGGGGCTATGCGGGCCAAGACCCACCTCGGGGGAAAACCCCAAAAAAACACAAAAAAAATACTTGGGAAAGGATAACGGGACTGGAAAAAAGGCAAGATCGCCCAAAATTACCCCCAAAAATTTGGACAAAAAGGGAAAAGCCCACTCGAAAAAAATCTTCCGTGAAAAAGAGAAGGGCAAATTTTTACAAACCAAGCAGAAAACCCACGAAAAAACAATAATAAAGGTTTGGTGACTACACACACAGGAAGAAAAAAAAACCATAAAAAAGGGAAAAAGGCCCGGAAAAAAATTTGGTTGAAAAAACTTTTAAAAGGGCCCCCAAGGCAGAGTGGAGGTTTTTTTAAAAAAAAAAGGGTTTTCCGGGGGGTCAGGGGGGGGGGGTTTTTTCACTAAGGAGACTTGCCCCCCCGATATTCCGAGGAGGTGGGGGGGGCTTTGGGTTTTTTCCTGGGGGGGGAAAAGAGGAATACCGGGGGAAGCTGACCCCAGACAACAATTTTAGCCCACCCCCCCTTTTAAAAACCCCAAAATTTTTGGGGACGGTCTGTGGGGGGTTTTAGGCGGGTTTTCCCCCCAAAAGGCCCAAAAACCGTATTAAAAAAAAAAAGGGGGGCCCTGAAAAAAAAAATTTTTCCCTTGCAGTCGGGCCCATCCTGGGGGACACATACAAAAAAACACCACAGGGGGGGGCCCCCCCCCTCCCTCCCCCCCGCCCCAAAAAAAGCCTGCCCTTGTCGGGGCCCCTCCCCCAAAGGGGGCCCCAACCAACCATTTTTTAAAAATTTTACACCCAAAAAAATTTTCCCCTTTTAAAACCTTGAACAAAAAAAAATTTTAAAACCCTTTTAAAAATTTTTAAAAGGAAAACCCCTGGAAAAAAACCGACGGATTTTTGTTCACATGGCAAGGGCCCCTTTCCCCCTAGTTGAAAAAAAAAAAGGGTAAGAGGAAATGTAAAAAAAAAAAACAGGGCAAAAACCCAAAAAAAAAACCAAAATCACCAATCGAAAAAAAATTTTCCCAAGCCACTGGAAGCAAAAACAAAAAAAAACAATCCCCCCCCTTTTAAAACGGGGAAAACCCCAAAAAAAAGGGGAAAGGGGAGACTTCAAAAAAAATTTTTAAAAGGGAATTTTAAAAGAAACGAAAAAAAATTCTAAAACCAAAACCCGGAAGCGGGAGGAAAATGCAATAGTAAAAAAAAAAGGGGGGGGTTCAACCCCCGGGGAACCCCCAAGGGGGTTTTAAAAAAAGATGAAAAAATTTAAAAATTTTCCCTTAAAAAGCCCAAAAAAAATTAAAAACCACCCTTTTCCCATTGCTTTTAAATTTTTTTTCCTTTTTAACCCCCCAATCCACTAAACCCAAAGGGGGAACCCGGGTCAAAAAAATTTTTTTTTTCCCCACAAACTAAAAAATTTTTTAAAAAAATTCTTTCATTTAGTTTTAAATGAACCTGTGTTTTTTTTCCCCCCATTTGATATAACCCCCAAAAAATTTTTCTTTTTGACCCTGACTCGTTTGGGTTTCTTTCACCCTTTTTAAATAAGGTTTGATAAAGATACTTCACAACAAAACCCCCTTTTCCCCCCAAAAACCGGGCCCTTTCCCCCCAAAAAAAGTTGTCGGGGGATTACAAGAAAATTAACATTTTTTTTTTTTGCAAAAAATTTTTTGGGGGTTTTTACAATGAAAATATATCGAAAAAAAAAATTAAAAAAATAAAAAACCCCAATTTTGTCAAATTTATCGATATGAAATCACCCCCAAAACTTTTTTTTTAAGCGGTCCCCCTTAGAAATATAAAAAGGAATTGGAGAGCAAAGGGGGGGAAAACTTAGTACAAATTTTTAAGGCCCCAAAAAATTGGGTTTTTGGGATTTTTTCAAATTTTAAAAAAGGGTTTTTTGGGTAAATTATTTTTTTTTTAAAAAACCCGACGGGTTTTTTGGCCCCAAGTTAAAAATTTTTATAATGGCTCAAAAAATTTTTTTCCCTTAAAGGTAAAATTTGGGGGGGAAAAACTTTTATATTAAAAAATTATTTTTAAGTCCTTTTTAAAAATTTTCATTAAGGAAAATTTAAATAAAATTTTTGGGGTTTTCAAAAAACAAAAATTTTTAATTTTTCCCAAAAAAAATTTTTCCCCAAAAAAATTTTTAAAATTTGAAAAAAATTTTTCCCCCAAAAAACATTTTTTTAAAATTAAAAAATTTAAAATTTTCCTTTAAAAGGGTTTTTAAATTTTAAACCCCAGGGGTTTGTCTCAAAAACACTATAATAATTACCCCCCCAATTGATTTTTCAAAAAAAGGTAATTTTGGGAAAAAGAATTTTTAATACCAGAAATTTTTTTTTAAAATTATTTTATTATTTTTTTTATTATTTTTTTTTTTATTACATTTTTTTTATATAGCCTTTTACCTTTTAAAAGGTAAAAAAAAACCCAAAATTTTACCCAAAAAAACCCCCCTTTAAAAATTTTAACCCCTAATTTTTCCACTCCCCCAAAATTTTTTTTAAATTTAAAAACCCCCCCGGGTTTTCCCCAAAATTTTTAAATTTATTTTTAAACCCCCGAAAATTTCCCCCCAAAATGAAAAAAATTTAAGGAAAACTTGTTTTTTTAAACGAAAATTTTCCCCTTTCCCCCGCCAATTTTTTTTAAAATCCCCCCTTTAAAGGGGGAAAAGACTTCAAAAAAAAAGCAACAAAAAATTTTTAAAACCCCCCTTTCCAAGGGATCAGTGTTGCCCCAAAGGGAGGATTTTAAAATTTTGGGGAAATAAACCCCCAACAAAAAAAAAATTGGGAAAAAAGGGTGCTCAAAGCAAAAATTGTGGGAAAAAATAGTGAAAAAAAAACCCCAAACATAGGGTTTTTTACGGACAAAAATGATATCAATATTCGGAAAGACCCCCAAAAATTTTATACTTAAATACTTTTTTTTGACGGAGGTTCAAAGAAAATATAAAAAGTAAACTCGCCCCAAAATTTGGGGGCCCCGGGAAAACCCCCCCCTTTTTTTAAAAAAAAGGGGAAAAAAACCCTTTAAACAAAAAAAGGTTTTTCCCCCCACAAAAATAAGGCGAAAAAAAAAAAGTTAGTTTTAAGTGTTACTAAAAAAAAAACCCAAAAAAGAAAAAAAAATTTTAACTAACAAAATTGAGGGGGCCCATTTTTTCCCAAAAACCCCGTTTAATGCAAAAACCCCAAAATTTTTAAAGGTTGTGCATATTTCATACAGGGAAAAAAGGGGTTTTTAAATCCCCGGGGAAAATTAAATTTTTTAATTTTCCCCCAAAAAAATTTTTTTTCCCCCAAAAAAAAACCCCCAAACAAACAAAAATAAAGGGGGGGGGTAAGATTCCCCAAGTCAGGGGCCCTAGAGGAAAATAAAAAAAATTTCCCCCAAAATAAAAAAAAAAAAATTTTCCCTTTAAATAATTTTTAAAAAATTTTAAAAACGCTTTTTAAAATTTTTAAAAACCCTTTTATACCCCCCCAAAATTTTTCTATAATTTTTAAAACTTAGTTTGAAAAAGCCCGAATAAAAATTTTTTGAAAAAAATTTTCCCCCTTTTTTTTCACAAAAAAAATTTTTTAAAAAAATTTTTAAAATTTAACCCCTTTAAAATTTTAGCCCCCCCGGGCCCCTCCCCTTTTTTGAAATTTTTTTTGGCCCCAAAAAATTTGAGTGGTTTTTACAAAAAAAAAAACCCCCCCAATTTAAAAATTTGAGAACGGGGGTTTTTAACCCATGTCCCAAATAGTGGGGGGGGAAGGGGGGGAAAGAGAGGGAAAGTTTTTTGGGAGGGATGGGGGGGAATCTCCCAGAGGGGGGGGGAAAAATAGGAGGGGGTTCGAAAAACCGCCCAGGTGGGGGAAGTGGCTTTTTCGCTTCCCAAAGTCGTTTTTATTGTTTTTTTTTCTGATTTTTGGCTTTTTTCCCAAGGGGAAAATTTTAAAAAACAAAATTTTGGTTTTTCAGTTTCGGAGAGAGGGGGTCAGTCCCCCTTTTGCTTGGGGTTTTTTGGGGTTTTAAAAAGGGGTAAAATGGAAAGTTTTCCCCCATTTGTATGAACTTTTTACTTTGTATTTTTTTTATTTTTCCCAAAAAGGGAAACCTTTCCCCTTTCCTTTTTTTTTTTTTTTTTTTAAAAAAAAACAAGGGGGGGTGTGTAAAAAGGGGACATTTGGGGGGAATGGATAGCCCCCGGGGGGCCCCCCTTTTAAAAGGGGGCCTTTTAAAAATTGTTTTTTTTTTTAAAAAGGGAGAAATTTTTTTTTTTAACCCTTTTTTTCCCCCCCCCGGGAACCCTTTTCCTCCCCCGCGACTGGGGGTTCCCGGGAAAACCCCCCTTTGTTCCCCCAAAAAACAAAACGACCCGTAAACTCCCCCCCAACCCCTTTTTCCCCTACCCCAAAACCAAAAAGTTTTAAAAACAGCTTTCCCCCTTTCCCCGTGTTTTAAAAAAAAATTTTTTTCCAAAAAAGCCTTTTTGCGGGGGGGAAAATTTTTAATTTTTTTTTCCTTTTTTCCCTTCCCCCATTTTTAAAACGTAACTTATTTTTTTTTATTATTTTTTTAGCCCCACGTTTCTCCCTTTTTCGGGTAACCCGCATTTTTAATAATTACCTAATTTTTTAGGGTTAAAAGGAAGGGGTTTTAATTTTGGGAGTAAAGGCACCCGCATTTCCCACGGGGGGTGAGGGGAAAACCTTTTTAAAAAAAACCCCCCCAAAAGTCCCCCCCGGGGGGGGTTTTAAAAACCCCCAAAAACCCTCCCGTCTTGGGCAGTTTTTCTTTTTTTGAGGGGGGGGCCCTTTAAAACCCCACGGGCCCCTTTAAGGGGGGGCCCCATTTTCTAAAGAAAGGGGTGATAAATGGGGAAATTTAAAAAAAGGGGGTTTGCAATGGGGGTGGTTTTAAAAAAATTTTGGTTTTTTTCTATTCCAAAAACCAAGGGGGGTTTTAAAAATTCCTTTAAATGTGACCCCCCCTTTTAGCCCCACCTCAAAAGTAAAAGTATCCCTTTTGGGGGGGGGCCAAAAAAAATTTTGGGAAAAGGGGGGGGGGGGGGGACAAAAAAGGTCCCCTTTTCCCGGGGGGACCGGACCCCCAATCAGAAAAATTACATATTTATCCACATTTTGGGTCATTTTTTTCGTCCGGGGGATTTTTTACTTTTTGGGGGGAAAAACCCCCCCCCCCCTTACAAATTTTCAATAAATTTAATTGGAAACTATGCCCATTCCTTTTAAAGGGAAAAAATTTTAAATTTTTTTTTTCATAAAAAAAAAATTAATTTTTTTTAAAAAAAATTTATTAAAATTTAAAAAAGGGATGGATGGGGCTTTTAAAAAATTTAAAAACCCCACTTTTTTTTATTTAAAAAAAAAAAAGGCAAAGGGTTTTTTCCCCCCCTTTTTTTTTTTAAAATTTTGAGAAATTTCGAAAACTCGGGAAATTTGTTACAAAAAGGGTAATTTGATATGTCCAGGGGGGAAAAAATTTTTTCCCTTTTTTAAATTAAAACCCCCGGGGGTTTTTTAAACCATTA
The DNA here is from genome assembly GCA_039000515.1 of Timema cristinae. Classification (NCBI taxonomy): domain Eukaryota; kingdom Metazoa; phylum Arthropoda; class Insecta; order Phasmatodea; family Timematidae; genus Timema; species Timema cristinae. Next base: position 6,825,923 of record JBCFYV010000012.1, read on the forward strand.
AAAAATTTAATAAAATTCAGGGGGAAAAAATGTTTTTTAACCTTAAAAAATCAGTTTTTTTAAAATAAAAAAAAAAAAAAACCCTGGACCCCAAAATTCGACCCCGGGGATGTTCCCCCTTTTGGCCCCAAATGCTCTACCGTGCCCCCTTTCCGGGTTTTTCCCTCCCCAAAAGCTTATTTTTTTCCCCCGGGTTTTTTGGGGTTGGTTGTTTTTCTAAAGGGGGGGAAAAAACCAAAAACCTTTGGCCCCTGGGAAACAAAAAAACCCAGGATGACTTGAGAAATAAAAATTTTTCCCCCGCCCCCCCCCAAAAGGGGTTTCCGGGGTTTTTTCCCCCCCCTCTAGGGAAATTTTTTTTAAAACTTTTGTAAATTTATTAAACAAGGGGGGATTGACCTGTCAAAACCCCAAAAAAATTTTTTCCCCGTTTTTTAAAACACGTGAAGGGGGTTAAAACTATCGTTAAAACCCCCAAAAGGTTTTTAACTAGATTCATTTGGGGGAAAAAGAATCCCCCCTTTAAAAAAAAAAAAAGGGGAATTTAAAAAAAAATTGTAAGATTTTTTTTTGAAAAAAAATGGGGAAAAAACCCCCCCTTCGGTGTCTTCATGGAAAAACCCCGCAAAAATTCCCCCCGTCGAGGGGGCCCCCCGGGGATGTTGGGAGTTAGTTTCTTTTTTGGGGTTCGGGTTTTTTGGGGGATGTTTTTTTTTCCAAAATTTTTTTTTTCCCCAAAGAAAATTTGGTATACACAAATTTTAAATAAAACCCTACAAACCCTTAGGAACCATTGTTTTAATTAGTACATAAGTTAAAACCCCCAAAAGGGAAAAGAAAGACCGTGCAAAAAAAAAAAAGTGACTACGACTCTTGTGTTAAAACCTTTTTTTTAAAAAATTTGAAAAAACCCCCGGAACAAAAGCCCAATTGCTTAGATATATTACAATCCCCTTGATCAAAAAGTTATTAGGGAAACTGTCCCCTTGAAAAAGTTTTGGGGGAAAATTTTTTCACTTGATCGAAAGAGAAAAAAATTCCCTTTAAATTTTTTTTTCTATTCACAAACTTATATGAGTTTTTGTTAGTAAGGCTGCCAAAAATCTTTTCCCTTTTAGGAGGGGTTCTACAATTTTTTTTACCGTAAAAAAAAAATTTTACAAGGTTTTTCCCTCTTTAAAAATTGGAATTTTTAATTTTTGCCTCAAAAAGATTTTAACAAAAAAAAATTAATAGCCCCAAAACCACTTTATGTTATGGTGGGGGGTTTTGTGTTTTTTTGTTTTTAATAAATACTTTATCTTTTAATTAAAAAATTGCTTTATTTTAACTTTTTTTCCACCATTGTTCAATCCCCCTTTTATAAAAATTTTTTTAAATTGTTGGTGTCAGAGGGTTTTCAAAGCTTTTTAAAGTGTTATTTTCTTTATATATGGATTGTAGAGATAGGCGATATTTAAATTGGGGGTGATTTTTTTCACCGTTACACCTTGATCCCGGGCCCATTTCCATTTAAATGGTTTTTAAAAAATTTCACTAAACTGAGATATTGAGGTTGGCTTTTTTAGAATTATTTTACCGGCGGCCCGAAAATTGGGAAAATTTTCAAAGTATAAAAAACAAAGACCGGGGCCCTGAAAAATTTTATCATTTGGGAGGTCTTGCGATATGGTGACCCCCCAAATGCGGGCAGTAGCGGTTTTTATGTCCTTAATTCTCATTTTTTCAATAAAATTCTAAAAAAAAAAGCCTCCACATTTTTATTTTTTGGTGCAAACTATATCTCCTTAAATTTTCCCAATTCAAAAACATTTAGGATGTTTCTAAAATTTTTTTTTTCCAAAACAAACTTAATAATTATATTTAAACTTTACAGGGGGTTTTTATTTTGAGATTAAAAAAATAATAATTTACACAATAAAAATTAAATATTTTTTTAGAAAATTTTCCCCCAAATTTTGGGATCTGTTTTAAAAGCAGATTTTTTTACAAGGGGAATTTTTTTCTTTTTTAATCAAAAAATTATTTTAAATTTAATATATATATAATATTTTTAATATACAATAAATATATTTTTATAATATGTATTTTAATATCCCTATATATTTTATATATATATATATAGTATTAAAATTTCTAAACACAAAAACTACTTCAATACTAGTTTTTACCAAAACCAAATTTAAAAAAGACTAGTCCCTTACCCTTTTGGGATTTTTGTTTTAAAATTTTGTTTAGTTTTTAAATTCACCGGCCCTCGTTGGTTTGATTATTTTGTTTCGGGGTTATTAATCCCTTAAATTTTGGGAAAAAATAATTTATTTAATCAGAAAATAATCTTTTTAATTTTTATTTGTATTTGGGGGTTTTTTTTATCGAAAACTTTCTTTTAAATTTAAAACGATTATATTATTTCAATTTGATTGCTAAAAAATTTTTAAATGTTGTTTTTGTTTTTAAAAAAATCAAACCCCTTTTCAGAGGGAAAGAAAAAAAGAAAAATAACATTTTTTTTAAAATTTTTAAACTACTGTTTTGAAAGAAAAAAATTCCCAAAAGGTTTTAAAAAATTTAAAGGTATAACAACAAAAATTCTACAAAAAAAAAACTAAAAAAAAATAAATATTTACAGCTCACTTTTATCATAAAATTCATTTTTATGTAGAGTTTTGAAAACTTAGACCGCATCACCCCCAGTGTGTTTCTAAATTAACCCGGATGACATTAAATTTTAAAACCAAGTCGGTAGCGTGTCTGCCAATGAAAAAAAGTCCTGGGAAAAAATTCCTGAGGGGGCTGAAATATGTATCTTTGGTAAAATGGGGGAAATTTCCTCTTTCTCAATAAAAAATTTAAACCCGGTTTGGGGTTTGGGTTTTTGGGTGTCTTTTCTAGAAAAATTGTTAACTTAAAAGTCGCGTGCTGTTTATAATCAGTCAGTTTTTTAAAGTGCACTTTAAAATTTAAAAAAAAATAATACTGTTTTTTTAAATTTTGTGAAACGAAACAATTTTAATGATTTTATCCAAATTATTAGAAAAATAGGTGGAATAATTTAAAATGTTATGATAATTGTACTCCCCTATCGCCAAGCTTAATAATAGCGAGGCAGGGAAAAAATTTGTTGTTTTTCTTTTTAAAAAAAGCAAATGTATTGTTGAATGAAAATGTTTTTTTTGGACCCCTTTCCCCGAGACCCAGGGAAAGTTTGCGGGGGTCTCCCCCAAAGGACCCCAGTAAAAAGGCCCAACGTCAAAAAAAATTTGTAATCCTTTCTTTTTGCTAGAGCGTCCTTAGCAGCCCCGAAGGTGTGATAAAAACCCCCCTTTTAGCAACTAGATCCCCTTTTTCTAAAATTTAAAATAAAGTTTTGCAGGGTTTCGTCCCCTTTGCTAGTGGAAGCACGCTCAAATATCCAGCTTATTTATTTGGGGTTTGTGGGTAAAGGGGGGAGGTGGGGGTTTTGGGAATCCGGGCCGGGTTGGGGGTGAGGGTGGGTTTTTTTTTTTCCCAAAAATGTTTTTGCCCCTTTACCCTCCCCCCCAAATTGCGGGTTTACATTTTTGGTAATTTTTCCCCTTTCCCCCTAAACCCTACCCCCATGAGGGTTTATATAACTTTTAGTTATTAGCATATGGACCATTTTGGGGAAATGAGAAGGGGCAATAAAAAAATAAAAAATTACGCAGCTTAGAATCCCCAAAAATTTTTCACAAATTTAAAACAAAAAAATTGTTTTCTTTTTAAAAATGATTTTTAAAACCAATTATTTTGGGGGGTCTTTGCGGGGCAAAACACCACACACATACACACACCCCCCCACCCCCAAACACATAACACCCCACATATTTTATATATAAATATAAATTACAAAAAAAATATTTTCATAAGAAAAAAGGTAGAAATCAAAAGGGGTATGTTTGCTTTTTCTTAAAAGGTATAGGGGGGAAAACATTAAGGTTTAAAAAGACCCTTTCAATACGCTCAGTCAGCCCAAAATTTTTAAAAAAATTCAATGAAAACCCGTGTTTTTAATTTTTTAAGTGTTAATTCTATTTTTTAGAAAGGGGCCCGGGTTTTAAAAATTAAAAAACATAAGTATCAATAATTAAAAATTTGGGGGGGAAAAATGTCCCCCTTGCTCTTGCAATTTTTGATTTTTCCCTTGCAAGAGCGGTTTCTGAATAATATGCGCCCCTTGACACTTTGGGAATTTTTATTTGTTTTTTAATCCAAAAAATTTTCGGGGCACTTTCTTTTTTGTAGGGGCATATTTAAAGTGATAAAAGGATTTTCCCTTTTAGTGGCCATTTCCCTGAAAAACGTGTTTCATGCAACAAGATTGAATGTTGATTTTTGTATTCTTTGTTGAGTACAAGTGCACTTTTTAGTTTTTAGTTGTGCAAATACAAAAACAAAAATTGGGCCTCCCCAAAAATATTGATAAAGAGGTACGAAATTAAATTTGTAAAAATTTTTTTTTTACATAAATTTTAACTGTTTCCAGCACGTGGTCGGGTCAATTTTTCTTTATTCAAGTCATTTTCTCAACAATACTGCTCGCTGGAACGGGTTGTAGCAAAGAATGCCCAGAAAAACCCAAAACAAATATTGGATTCAAATAAGTAAAACTAACTAAAATCTTTTTTAAAAAAAAATCTTGAGTTTAGTAATTTTTTAAAAAATTTACGTTTTAAATTTATTATATTTCCCTAATTAAATATTTTTAATAAAGTTTAAGAGAGTGAAGGGATTTAAAAAATTTTCATGAGTCCCGGCCAGAAGGCAGGGGTTTTTTTCAAATAACAAAGTGAACTAGGCCAGTTCGGGGGTTTCCCAATTTGGGGGAAAAAGGGTATAAAATAAGGGGCTGTTTATCAAAGGTGAATTTTTGGTTTTTTTTAAAGATCGTTTTAAAAATTTTTTTTTGATTTACTTAAAAAATTTAAAATTAATTGATCTTCCTTTTAAATTTTACAAAAACACGGATAATCAAGATTTCGCCGTTTTTATTTACACCCAACAAGGTACTAGTTTTAAAAACAATTTAGCGCCAATTTAATTGAAAACCTTAGAAAAAAATTGATGGTTTTAAAATTTATTTCCCTTTTTCGTTGGGTTTAGGGAAGTAAAAAAAAATAATTGGGCGAAAAATTTTTCTAAAAAGTGGCTTTTAAATATCAAATTATGCCAAAATACAACTTCAACTTATTTGGGATAGGGGAAAATCTATTAATTAAAATTTAATGCATTTTTGGAATTTGCATCAATTTGCTTTTGTTTTTTTGGATAGTAATAGTTTGGGTTTAAAATTTATTTTTTAAATTTTGAGCAGCAATTTTTTGGGAAAAAGGTTTAGTAACTAGCACACTGGATTAGGTTTAGAAATTTTTTGATTTTTTCTATGGACCAATTGTGACTAACTTTTTTTTTATTCAGTCTAGTTTAAATATATTTCTTTTTTTATTGTGTAAGTATTACCTTATTATTAGCCCGGTCTTTCTTTCCCGTTCGGGTTATCGAAATTTTCCCCTAAAAGGGTAATGGTTTGGGTGATTGTTAGATGAAAATTTTGGAGGACCCTCAGTTTTAACCCTGGGGAAAGAAACCCCGGTGGAGGCCCTGGCTTTTCCCCCTATTTTACAAGTTGTGTTTAATACACGTCTTGCCGAGGTGAAGGGAAAGGGTTTTGGGAATAAAAAAAAAATCTGTTTCCCGGGAAACCCAAAAATTTAACCCCCCGACCCCCGGGACAGTGTCCCACACCTTACCCAGGGGTTTGGGCCGGCCTGGTTCCCCCCAAAATTTTTCTGGGGTAAAGTATAGTTATTAAAAATTTTAAATTTTAAAAATTTTTTTTTTCTAAGAACCCTTTTTAAATTTAAAACTTAAAAATTTTTTTTTTAGAATTTATTTACATTTTTAAAAAATGTTTGATTAAAAATATCAATAAAATAGTTGGGATTAGACCCGGGTTTATTTTAATTTAGCTTACATAAAAATATTACCCAAACACTAGTTAGAAAAAAATTTCTTTTAAACTATTTTCTATTTAAAATTTTTAAAACGATAAATTTTTTACTTCTTTTATATATATCAATTTTTTACCAAAGCATGTTATCCAGTTTTTCCCCCAAACCGTAAAACAGTACAAAATATAACCTGGATGAAACACATCCACCCGATTTTCAAGTAAAAAACTCCTTGATGATTTAATTATTCGATACTTGACACAGGGGAAAACTTTACAAGCAATTGACTTGGAAAAAACAAGTCCCCGTAAAAAAAAGTTGTTAATTAAAATATTTTTTAAAAATTTTTTTGAAAGAAAACTACTTAATTTTCATTTAAATTTCACTTTAATTTTGTTTTTTTGTTGATATTTCATTTCTGTCAATGGAATTTGTTATTTAAGGGACGGTTAAAAAAAAAATCTAGTCATTAATTAAACTTTTTTAGTCATTTTTTTAAATGTTATGCTTAAAGTATTTTAGTTATTAAAGGAAAAAACTGCCAAAGTTAAACTTTTTTTCAAACAAAAAAACTTAATCAAAAATTTTGGTTTCTTTTTCCCACCCTTTTTTAAAATTTCTTTTTAAAATTTTTTTTTTATCATCCAATTAATTTTTTTTTTATTTGGAAAAAGAATGGGGGAAAAATAAGTTTGACTAAAAAAATTTTAAAATTTAAATTGATATTTCCAGCCCCCAAAAATTTTTGAAACCAAAATGTCATCCCGCACAAGGGCCCTTTTTTGAATTTATTTTCGCATATTTAAAATTTTTCCAACTATATTTGAACTTAAATTTTTTTTCCCTTCATTTAAACATTTGGGATCAAAATAAAATTTTTAGGTTTTTTAAAGGGGCCCACAATTTTTAAAAAAAGAATTTAAAAACAAAATAAAAAGTGGCAAATTTAAAATTTTATAAACAAAAAAATTCAGCAAAATTTACTTCTATTTGGAGGTTTTTCGTTTTAAAATTTTTTTCATTTCCTCAAAAAAATATTTTAAAAAACGTTCATTTTTTAAAAAAGAACCCCTTCCCTTTTTACTAAAAAAAGGGACAAAAAGGCAAATCAGATCCAACCCCTTTTGTGAAAAAATGCCCTTTAAAAAGGGGTGTCAAAACATTGGGGGAGATAAATTCAGAGCCCATTTTAAAAAAAACCCTTTTACTCTTTAAGTTAAAAAAAATTCTATTTTAAAAAAAATTTTCACTTGGCTTCCAAGTGCCCCGGGGGAATTCTCAGAAACAGAAAAGATTATTTAAAAAGGGGGAAAAACAGCCGGATGAAAACCAATAAAAATAATATGATGAAACCCTTTTTTTATTACGTTGTAAGAGGACATTAAAAAAAAAAGTGGGGTTTTTATTCGTTATTCTCCCTCAGTTTGCACGCATTTTATTAATGTGTAATATGGCCGTGTTTAAAATTTCCCCCCTTGGCGGGGGAAACTGTGTCCCCTTGTGTGACCCGGGTGGCGCCGTACCGCGGGAAGGCCCGTGCAAAAAACAGACACAGAGCACCTTTTTGCCCGAGAAACCCCCCCCCTTTAGAGTTTAATGAAATTTGCACCTGTTAAAATTTTTTGTACCTTTCACGAAAACCGACTTTTGGGTTTAAAAAAAATAAAAAACCCCTTTTGGGGAATTGGAGAATCCGCTTATGGATGGGATACATTTAGTTTTCTTTTTTCCTTGAAAAAAGAGTTTCCCTGTCTTTTATAAAGGGAAATTTTGGTAAAAAAGGAAAAAATTTATAAACATTTTTTAAAAACTTTTTTCATACTTTTTTTTTAATCAAGTCATGTGAAAGTAAGCTGCCCAAATTTTTGGTAGAAAGTATCATTAACCCTAAACATACCCGATTTAAAAATAAAAAAGTATTTAATGTGGATCACAACCAAAAAGTTTTTTTTTTTTAAACCCTTTTTCATACCGGGAAACCCAAATTTTAGTTAGATGGCGACCAAAGGGGTAATTTGCAATTTTCCATTTAGTAATATTTATACAAAAAAAAAAATTTTACTTCAACGAATGGGGGGAAAAATTTATTTTTATCAAAAAAAAAACGAGAGTTTCGTATTTGTTTTGTCGTGGCCCTTGGGGAAAAAATTTTTAAAACCCATTTTGTGTCACATAAAATTGAACCCACTTTTTATTTTTTCGTTTTTTTTTAGAGAAAGTATTGGGCTTGAAAAATTTTTTACCTCGAGCTTATGGGTTTCTTGGCCCCTTTATATGTCTTCAAGCCAAAAAAATTTGGGCTTTATAAAAATAATTTAATTTTTATTATTTTTTTTTTACCGGGATCTTATACCCGTTGGGTTTTTTTTTAAAGCAATTAGCTCATGGTAATGGTAGGGTTTATTGTGAGATGAAAAGGGGGGACCCACAGTTTAACTGGAATCCGAAAACCAAAGGTGGAGGGCCCGGGATTCCACACATTCCCCAAAAATGTGAATTTAAAACATGAACCCCCGGACCCCCCAACCCCAGATTATAAAAATCTTGTCTTTTCTCTTTGGGTTTTTCTGTTTGTACTTGAGGTAACGATTAAAAGTTTTAATGGTTTATTTTCCCAATTTGATATTTGAATTTTTATATTGTCATTTCTCGGGACAAATCGTAAATTTTTATTCTAGCCCTAAAATTAAAGGCCGGTAGCTTACCCGTTTAAAAAATTTATTTTTTTTAAAAATTTTAAATATCTAGAAAATGGCTTTAAAAACCCCATGCTATTTTTTTTAGATATTTGAGGAGAGATTTTAGTTTAACTAATGACAATACGCTTTTTGGCATGTGAATTTTTAAATTTAATTTGGTCTTTTACATGAGTTTTTTATCCATTTTCCTCTATAAGATTCCCGTTCTAAAAAATATTTTTGGGATTTTATTTTGGTTTTTTAAATAGGCCGTCATATTAATTTTTTAATTTTTAAGATAGTTTTTTTTAGAAATATGCTTCAATGATTTCCCAAAAAAAAATTTAAAAAGAAGAAATTTATATTTTTACAAATAATTAATAGGGTCTATATATATTTATTTGAGGTAATTTTCGTCCCTTTTTTTAAACAACTTCATATCAGCACAGTGAATTTTGATGAGTGAAAGCGAAAGGGCCTTACCCTTTTTTTTTGGAAAAAGGGATTTTTATATAAACCCTTTTAGGGTTCTTTTTTCAAACTCACCCAAACAACATGAGAATAACGTCTTTACTTGAAGAAGCTGGCTGCAGATTTTTATCATTCAAGAAAAATCCCCCTCGAGCCCCAGCTTGGGGCTTAAACCAAGAAAATTTGGTTTTGAGGGGAGAATTTTTTTCCCAAAAAAACCCCCTTTTAGGGGTTTAATTTTTTAAAAGTCAAAAATTTAAATAATTTTCCCACTAATGAAAGTGGGGGGGATAACCCCAAAACCCCCTTTTTGTTCTCCCCCTTTAAATCCCCCCCCCCCCTGGGAAAATAAAGCCTGCGTCAGTATGGGTTTGTTCCTATCATGAATTTTGGCCCGTTTTTAAAGAAACTCAATTTAAACTTGGAATTCACGTGTACCCTAAGGTGTTTCATTTTGTTTGGGAAAAAATAAAAATGTAAAAATTTCTGCAGACTTTTTTTTTACGCCCCGGGTTCCCCAGTTTATGTTTTAAAAAATAAAATTTTGCCAAATTTCAAGTAGGGTTTTTATTATTTAGAGGTTTTCACACTTTTATCAGGTTTTGTTAAAATAGGCCCAAAAAAAAACGATTGTTCAATGTTAAAAAACTTTTTTTGGGGAAAAATAGAAATATTAAAATTAAAAAAAATATTAAAAAATTTGAAAAATAAGATTTTAAAAGTAGTTTGATAGGCAAAACATGTGTTTTAAATTAAAAAACTTTTGAAAGATTTTTCAATCCCTTCTTTTGTTCGCTTGGTGAAAAACTTTTCCCGTGGTGCTCGCCCAGTCTCAATTTGAAATTTTTTTTGTTGTTCGTCCCTGATTGATTCGTTAAACTTTCTTTAGAGGAATTCCCCTTTTGCCCGGGATTTTTAAACCCCCTTAAAAATTTGTTTTACTTTGGGTTCTTAGAGAATCCTGCAGTACTCGGGCACCCTTGTGGATCCCCAAAAAATTTAAAGAATGTCTTTGTTTTATTATTAACGAAATGGCTCAGGTCTTTTCCTTCAAAATTTAAGGTTTTTACCCTCTAATTTTTTTCATTTCCTTTTTTTTTGAAAGGTTTAGTTTCTAAATTTTTTGTTATATTTTCCCCTTTAAAAGCATGAAATTTTCGTTCGTCCCAAAAAAAAAATACTACGTTTGTTTCTAACAGATACCAAAGGTGTCTCCTTAGCAAATGTGGGGGCACTTTTTTGACGTTTTGATTGGGTAAGTGCTCAGAAGCTGTAGCATTTTCCCCAAAAAATTTTTTGGAGCCCCCCTCGACCTTTCAATTGGGCCCCGTTTTTCCCAAAAAACAAACATTTTATGAGGTAAAAAATGTTTCAACCCCCTTTCATTCCTTTCAATTTCGTTTTAGGAAAAACTTAAATGTTTGGTGGAGAGGGGCAATTTTTAGTGTTTTATTTTTTTTGCCCTAAAACCCTTTCTTGATGCAGAGCTCCTGGGATTCCCGAAAATGATGTCGTTTTTAGACCAAACTCCTAGGGACAGGGGTGAGAGTTGTAATAACTCTTTTTTTAATCTTCTCTTTGGGTGACTTCCTCCCTTAGGGCATTTTGGTTTTTTGGAAATTTTAAAACCTTGAACGGGACTTTCTTTTATCCCGCCCTTGTCGTATTGACTTATTTTCAAGTGGGAAATCCCCAGATTTGGAACTTTTTGGGAAAAAACTAGATGTTTGGGGTCACTTTATGGTATGCCACAAAAACTCCCCAAACACTCTTTTAATATTAAATTCATGGGGGTGAAAGACGCCAAGTAAAACAAATTTAAAGTTCGTTTTTGAATTCTCATGGCCCCCTTTGGGTCAGTCCTGAATTAGATGCTGTAGTACCAAAAAATTTTCCGGGTGATATTTTCAAGTAGCCCAAAACGTTCCACTTCCCGAATAAATACTTTTAGGGCCCTCTGCTCCCAAATGCCTTTCAGTGCAACGGGTTTCGCCAAGAAAAAAGTCCAAAAAAACTTTGCCAAATCACTGAACTGCTTTTTATCTTTCCCAAAATTTTTTTTAAATTCCCATGGGCAAATGGGGGGGAACAGTTTACTTTTCACAAATTTCAAGACCAAATGAGGAGGATTTTCAAAAGGGGTAACTTTTTAGTTTTCTTTGCCCCCCTTTTTTCTATTAATCACCCGGGGCTCGGTAAACGGTAGCCCGGGGCTACGGGAAAAAGTTTTAAAAATCGTGGCCAAGGCTCTTTGCATTTTTTCCCTTTAAAAGAAGTACTTGCTTGTCAAATTTGAAAGCTGTTCCGATCACAAATAGACGTGAGTGTTGATCAAGAGGTTTTAATCTAAAGGGCTTGAACGTAATTTTTTTGTTGCTGGAGGCGGGAAAAATTGGCCTCTTGGTCCCCCCAGATGTTTATGATGTTTGGGGATAAGACTTTCCAGTATAACTGTTTATTGATTTCAGCAAAATCTTTGTATTGGTTTTTTTTATATGAAACTTTTTTTTTATTCTTTTGGGACACTTAGTTTTTAAATTTTTGAGGTGAAAAAAAAAGTTACTCCACTCGTAAAAGAACTCATTTCGATCTTCCCCTTTGTGACCTAAAAAAATTCTTTATCTTTTTTGTGATTTTGCTTAATTGTCCATCCATTTTTCCAGGAAATTTTCAAATAAACGATGAGATTACCTTTTTTCCCAAAACTGCCATTTTTACTTTTTCTTTATCCGTGTTTCTCGATTTCCCCTCTACCCAAAATTTTGGTATTCTTTGTACAGTTCTGTTTTTCCAGCTTTGGGTATTCTCCTCCGTTTTAAAAGGATTATTGCTTTTCCCCCACACTTCCTGTGGGTTGTAATGGTAGATTTAGCAGCACTGAAAAGTATTTTTTCTTTCCTTGTGATGATAAAAAAAACTAAAAGCATTGTTCCTTTGAAGGGCACCGGCTCCCAAAAAAAAATCACCACTTGGCACCTTTTTTTAGCACCCCCAAAATTTTTTTTTGGTTCCCTTTTTTTAAAATTAAATTTCCCCCCCAAAAAAATAAAAGAAAATTTTTAAAAAACCCCCTTTTTTGAAAAAACCCCTTAAATTATTAAAAAAATTTTAATTTCAATGTGTAAAAAAACCCTAAATACTATCCAATCTTCTTAAAATTTTTTTTTTTATATTTTTACTACTGAGACCGGGGGTAGGCAAAGTCATAGGGAAAAAACATTTTTTTGGGAAAAAAAAAAACCCCCAAAATTTTTAACCCCGGGGTTTTTAAATGAATTTTTTTTTTTAATCCCCCCTTCACCCAAAAAATTTTTTTAGGGGGGGGGTGTCAAATTTTAAAAGGGGAAAAAACCCCCTTTTTTTTGCATAATTTTCCCTAAAAAAAAAATTTTAAATTTGAGTTTTTTATTACATTTAAAAACATCGAAAAAATTAAATCAAGTATTCGAAATAAATCCAAAAAAAATTTTCCCCCCTTTTTAAAATATTTTTAAAAAAAAGGGGGAAAAAATTATGATTTTTGCCATTTTTAAAAAAAAAAAGTGGACTATTTTTTTTTTTTTTTAAATATCCTTAAACGGGGTTCGTTTTCTTTAAATTAAAATTTTAATGACTAGGTTTATTCAGTGCATTATATGAGTCGGCCCCAAAATTGCCCCCTTAAAATTTCCCCAAAAAAACCCCAATTTTTAAATTTAATTTCCCCAAAACAAAATTTCTCTTTTTTGGGGCATTTTTTTTTGTTTACTCCCTTTCATTTTACAAACCCATCTGGGGTTATCCACCTTTTTTTCCCTAACATGGGGGGAAATGGGGAAATTTTTCAGTTTTTTGGAAATTTTTAGCGGTTTTCTTGGTGGAAAATTTTAAAAAACCAAAATTTTGGAAAAACAAATCCTACGTAAACCCGGGGCCCGGGACCCCAAAACCCCGAAAGCCCTCCCCCTTAAAAATTAGCTTTCCCCAAAAGGGGGGAACCAAACCCCTGAAAACCCCCATTTTGGTTTTAGAAATTTTTGCTTGTTTTTGGGCCCAAATATAATGGTGAGTGGGCTTTTTGACATTTTTGAATGTTTTTTTCCCCTTGTAAAATTTTAATTTAAAAAAAATTTTAAAAATAATAATAATAATTTTAAAATTTTTTTATTATTTTTTATTATTATTATTATTATTATTAAATTTTTTATTTTTTTTAGACCGCGTTTTTTTACCCCTTTGGGTTTTACCACTTACGCAAAAATTTTTTAATGGTAGGGGGATTGTGAAATGAAACCCCCTTTTTAAAGGGGAAAACCAAACCCAAAAGGGGGGGGCCTGGCTTTCCCCAAAATTTTTTGTCCCCGGTATGTTTTTAAAAAAGGGAACTGACTTATCAATAAAAATTGCCCAAAATTTTTAAAAAAATTTCCAAAAAAGAAAAAATTATGGGGTTAAAAAATTTGGGCCCCTTTTTAAAAAAATTTGATGCAAGTAAGGCCCAAATTTTTGTAAAAAAAAGGGTTCCCCCTTTTTTCATTTAAAATTTTTCTATTTTTCAAAGGGCCTTATTGTTTTTTTTCTCCCCCCCCGTTTATCCCCTTCGGATTATACTTTTTTGGGGTATTCAAAACTTTTAAAGGTTTTGGGGGGGAAAATTTAAAAAGGTTTTTAAAAATTTAAAGGGGAAAAATGTACCCCCTTTTGGGCGGGGGGGGGTTTTGAATAGAAACCCTTTTTGGGGGGAAAAAAACCCCCCCCCTTTAAAATCCAAACAAGTTTGAAAGCCCCTCTCCCCCGCCTTTTGGGATCTACTTTCTCCCCAAAATTGGCCCTTTCCCCCCGGGGACCCCCCCGAAGCGTTAAACCCTTATTAGCAATTTTAAAAAATGGGGTTTTTAAAAAATTTTTTTTTAGAAAATATTTTTTTTTTTAAATTTTTTCAAACTTTTATCCTGCTTTTTTTAAAAATTTTTTAGTCTATAAAGGGTTTTGAGGTATTCCCCCCTTTTTAACAAATTTTAAAAAAAAATTTTGGGAATTAAAATTTATCTTTTTTAAAATCTAGCAAAATCATTGAACAAAAATTTTTTTTTTTTTTTTAAAATTTTTTTTTTTAATTGGGGGTTTTACTAAATAAAAAAAGCACTACACCTTTTTTTTTTTTTTACAAAATTTTTTAAAAAAGTTTAGTCCTAGGTAATTTAAATTTTTATGCTCTTTTTTTAAATCACCCCCATTAAGTAAAATTTGGGTTTTTTTTGGATTTTTTTAAATTTTTCTTTAAAACGAAATTATTAAAAAATTTTTATTTTTTTTGGGGAAAAAGTTTTATAATTTTTAAATTTTTTTTTTTCTTATAATTTTTTTAAAAAAAATAATTTATTTTTTTTTTTCTATAAAATTGGGGGTTTAGTTTAAAATTTTTACCTTTTTATGAATTTGGGGTAAAAGGGTATAAAACCAGGGGGGGATACAATCCAAAAAATTTTATTTATATTTTTTTTCCCCATTTAAGTTTTTCTTTTTTTATTTTTAAAATTTTTTATTATTTTTTTATTATTTTTATTATTTTTTTTTTAAAATTATTATTATTATTTTTATTTTTTAAAATTTTTAAAGAATTATTTTTTGGCTTTTTTTGATACCCCCAAAAGTTTTTCCCCAAATTTTTTTCCAAAAAATAATTTTAAATTATACCTAAAACAAACTAAAATACTAAAGTTAAGTAAGAAAATTTCCAAAAATTTTTAAAATTTTAAAAAAACCCCCCTTAAAAAAAGATTAAAAACTGAAAAGGGGGGCTTCCCCGTGATATTTTTTTAAACCCCAAAAGTAAACCCCAAAAAAAAAGATTTTTATTTTTGAAAAAAATATTTTATAAAAAAAAAACCCCCTGAAAAAATTTTTTTGCAAATTTACAAATACTACAAAAATATTTTTTCCCCTTTTTGGGGTTCAAAAATTTTGTGTTTTTCCCTTTTGGGGTTTAGCCCCTGATAGTAAGTGGGGTTTTGTTAAGAAAAACTTTTAAAATCAAAAATATTTCTTTCGGTCCCCAAATTTTTAAAAAAAATTTTTTTGGGGATATTTTTTTGATTTTTAAACAAAATCCCAAAAAGTGGCAGTGTTTTTTACGTATGGGTAAAGGGGAAAATGTATCTAGAAAACTTTTCTGCCCGATAAGTTTCTTGCTAAAAAAATTTGGGGAATTTAAAAAACGTTTTTTAAAAGGGGAAAAATTTTTTGAGTTTATATATTTTTGGTGTTTTTGAAAATTTTTCCATTAAAAAAATTAGATAATATGTAGCGAGTTTTTTTTAAACAAAATTTTTTTAAAAAATTCCCCGTTTTTAAAATTTTTTTAGCGTTCGTTGGTCTGTTTTTTAAAAAAATTTTTTAAAAAAAAACTTTTCTTTTTTTTTAAATTGCTGGTAAAGTAAATTTTTTTTAAATCAATCTCTTTTTAAATTTATTCTATTTGTAAATTTTTTTGTTTTTTGAAAAAAATTTTTTACAAAAAATTAATTTTCACAAAAGCCGCGGAGGCGGCGTTGTTTTTGAATGTAGAAAGGGTGGAAGAGCAAGTGTAAACGATGTAGGCCCATGAACCAACACGCCCGCCCTTTTGGAAAAAAGTGTCTTTTAATGCTAAAATCGTAGTACTTGATTGGATTATTTTAATATGAAATCACTGCCATTAGGGGCTGCGTAAAAGTCGTACTGAGAATTTAACCAATGAAAAAAAAATAAACTTTTTCCCCTTTTTTAAAATGGGAGCTTGTTCATGGGGGGCCCCGGGCCCCATGGTAAAAAAGTGTGGGGGTGAAGAGGGGGGGGTGGGGGGGGATTAAAAAAATTTGCAGGGTAAAATTTTTTTTAAACCTTCCTTTAGGATTTGAAATAAAAAAAAATTTAATTTGTTTTATTAAAATTAAAAATTATATAAATTACATTGAATTAGTAGGTAATAGTCGTTTGATTAATTTTTAATATTTTAAATCTATAATTTCTTATGAATAATTTTTCCGTTATATTGACTCAAACTTCTTTAGTATTTGACTTGTATTTAACGAAGAAAGAAATATAGTTTCGTATGGAATATTTCATCATTTTATTTTTTTGCATTAAAAATGTTTGTATATATTGTCATGATATTTAATTCATTTTTATTACGAAACTTCCTGGGATCCTGTGGCCTTGATATGCCCCCGCGGACCACACTTTAAAAAAACCTGATTAGGGGTGATATTGGAAAACTGTTGTAATCTTGGTTGTAAGGAAAACGGTTCTAACTCACCCCGGGTGCACTGAAGGGGATTTCCAAAGTTGGGTTTACTTGGTTTTTACTCTCTTTCCCCAAAAAAATAAGATAATATTCTCTTTTATCTAATTTTCTTATCACTATTATTAGTCACTAGCCGGATCCACGATCAAATTAATTTCACGTGACGTAAATAAACAGTGGTGTGTGTGTCTGTGTGGCGCACGCGTAATGTAAAAGCAAAAACTCTAGCAAAACACAGCCCAATAATTCGGCTGTTTAAAAAAATTTTATTTCATTAAAAAAAGAATTTGGTAACTGAAGAGGATATTCAAGTATTTTGCAATTAGAAGCTTACAAAATATAAATTGCAAAAAAGAAGCCAAAAGCTTTGGTGTTCGTGAGATGCGGACATATGATTTACAGAAGAACCCCGCTGATCCGAACTTATTGGGACCGAAGATTGTTCGGATTAAGCGGGTGAGTAGCCTACGGAAGAGACGGTGGGGAGACTATTGTTTCAAAAATCAGAAGTTACACTTGAATTAGTTTTTGTAAAATGTATATTCATTCACAGAAAAAAACACATTTAATTACCCCATTTTTAGCATTTATTATCAATAGTTTCTACAATTCTATTTTAACTTCGAGTTTGTTATCAAAAATATTTTCATTTGAACTAGCTTTTTTTTTTCTCCCAATCTTATGAAAATTTTTGTTCGTACTATCCAGAATTTTGGGTAGACGGGGTTTGGTTTTAACGGAGTCTTACTACCGAAGAAGAGCGTTTACACAAAATAAACAAATGCAGTAATAAAAAAAGGCGTGTTGATATTTCTCGCAAAATGATTGACTGATAGGAAAACGTGGTACGCTTTCGTCTCATTTAACGTAACATGAAAGCTCTCCCTTGGTAACGCTTACGTTAAGTGAACGTTGCGTCAATGTAGGTCAAGTGCATGCAGAGCCTTTATGTGACGTCTCGAAGAGAAACTTTTTATAAAGTTACCTAACTTAGGTGAACGTTAAGTTGGTCCGACATTAACGATGTACACAGGCTGCTAGGGACAGATATATTCCCGATGAGTGTAGTACTATCGGTTTGTCGTGCTCGTGACGGCCCGGTTAATAGGGAGACAGTATCATTACCTCTCACTCTTACTTAACTTCTCGCTTTTGAGTAAAAATAAAAGTAAGGAAAGAGGGGATTGTAAAACCCAAAGGGAATGTTTACAGAGGGGTTTGGTGGAATACAATGCTACCCTTGAAAGGGCAAATACTTTTAATACGCCTAGCCCAAGGGTGGATCCCGGGCTGTTGTAGGGGGAATTGGTTTTCACAAGGCTCCTTCAAGGATACATTTAATAATTTTGATTAATAAAGATTTTAATTTATAATATTTTAATTATAAAATTGCGAGTTTAAAAAACTAGTTGAAATTAACAATTAATATAATAAAAATACTTTAAGAAAGAAACCAATTTGGATTAATCAATTTGTAATTTTAATACAAAATAACATAAAACAAAAAGTCGCCGTCACAATAAAAAGTAATAAATATACACTTTAATAGGTCTAAAGTGTTTTAGTAATAAAAGAAAAAATGTGTATTTTAATACTAAATTAATATAAATATTGGAAAATTTTAGTTTTAGTCCCTTTTCTTTGCTCTAGAGCTAAGTTGAAAGAGATGTTGCCTAATTTTGATTAGGTCGTGTAGGAGATAGGATGAGGAAGGTGTTAGTAAGTCATTCTTTACAACTTTAAAAGTATTGGTTTCAATATTTATGATTATTTTCTATGCAGGAAGGGACGATTGCACCCAACCCCACCTGGATCCCTCCCCTGGCCTAGCCAGGGAAACTCGAATAAATATATGATTTTTAATGTTAAATGAGAACAAATTCACTGTGAGGTTTGTAAAGATGATTACATACTCCAACAAGTTAATATACAAAATTAAATACACTTTTTGGAATATGTGGGATAAAAATGACATTAACTAAAGGTTTTTTTCATTTAAAATAAACACTTTTAAAAAAATATGTATTCAACGAAATACAAAAAAATGTAATGATCTTGATATTTATTGGACACAATTATAATTAACTAGGACTGAATGCCATTAATGATATGATTTTAAATTTCTAGGCCTAAGTACTATAGTTGTATTTGTAAACAAAATTAGTTACAGGTTTCATATTGTTTACACTGTCATAATACAAACTGGTCGTTAAGCTGTAAAAAATATCTCGAAGGTTAGGGGACATGTGGCCGACAGTAGTAAGTGGCCAGGTTGAATCAGTCGCTAATTATTCGCTAATTTTTTCATGATGACGTTTTATTGAGTGTGGTCAGCCTTGGCGTTTTATTGAGTAAGGTCAGCCCTGCCATGTGACGTCAGCCTGTTGGTCAGCCTGTTGTTCTGGACGTCGCTAATTATTCAAAATATCGACTATGACGTTTTATTGGTCAGCCTTGACGTTATATTGAGTAAGGTCAGCCCTGCCATGTGACGTCAGCCTGTTGGTTAGCCTGTTGTTCAGGCGGTAGGTATGCTAGGGATATAGTGATAGTATTGTGACGTCATCCCGTTCCTGTGACGTTTAAATAATATGACTGTTGGTCAGCCGTGTGACGTCAGCCTGTGACGTTTCAAATAATATAAGTGTGGTCAGGCTTGCGTCTGACGTCGGTTCTGGATTTTTTTTTTACGTCGAGGTAGCTATGCTAGAGATATAGTGTGACGTCATCTAGTGTGGACGTTCCGGTTGGTCGGCGCCATTTTTATCATGGACAAGTTTTTTTTTAAAGTGTAAATGAATTGTAATTTGTTTTAAATTTTTTAGTTATTTATATATCAAATTAATTGATATATTTGAATGCTCTTACTACAAATATTTAAATGAAGAGGGTAATATTACTGTAAATGAAAAAATAAATACAAGTTTTTTTTCAAATTTAATTATAATAAAAAAAATATATACATATTTCACAATTTATTATTGTTATCCATAAAAATACAAAGATCGTCATAGAGTGACAGATAGTCAAAATATGGGATAGGATCGGGGGGTCTACAAACGATTTGGAGGTGAGCGTATTGTCTATGAACGTCGATACATTTGGGTGGTTTAGATATTTTACATGTCGTGTGATATATTTTTCAAGATTGTACAGAGTTTTTATTCCATCCGTAGACAGGTAGATCTGAATGTTTTTTTATCACTCACACACAATTTCCACACGCCGAAAAGTTTTTTTCACCACAATGATAAAGTCGTCCATGGTGGACTCGAAGTTTACACACGTCTGCACACACTCGGACCAAAACGGCATTTCTTTGACGAGAAAGTTCCACTGGGGAACGGTGAGTATTAGACGATTAGAACTCGATGAAAAAAATCACGTGAGCGTAAAAGTTGCGGTCAGGGAAGAGACCCACCGCCACGTGTTTGTTCTGTTTGTCGTTTAGGTAGAAAGTCTTGGTTAGCAACGAGGGTGATTCATCCTGCACCATATTACAGCTGCACGTCTTCATCGCTGTCTGCGTCTAGACTGATGACCTGTAATCAAACAGTCGTCACAATTAAAGCTAGTATCGTGGTCGTCGTCGTCGTGTCGGTGATTGGACAAAATTTATACAATTTCTCGGCGCTGTGAAAACTGACGAATCGTGCCAAAGCATTTGCATTTTTTAATGCGCATGGGGTGATATCGTGACAAGGGGCGGTACACCCCCAACAATTTGAGTTGATCAAATCAACAAAGGGACATTTATAGTCCTCACGTAGTGGGATGAATGTCCGGCCGGTGAGACGGGACAAGAAATTCCCTTTTTGTTTATTATATGCGTAAGGCACGAAGGCTTTATCTAAATTTTATTTTAGAATTGAAACCAATTTGGGGGTAACACAAGCCGGTGGTTTTATTGAATTGATAGCACGACGATTGTTTCTCGTCGATGAAAACTATGGCTATCTCGGTGATCACCCACTCCTTTTTCGAGTTTACGATAAATGAAAAATCAAAGATGGCCGACATGATGATGTTCATATGTCAGATAATTGAATACAAATGATTAAATAAAATTATAGTATACCTTTTATATCTAATGCTGGAAAACACGTCTGGGCACCCCTGCTAGTACATCTTGGACAGCGGCCAAAGCGACGTTTTGAACAGCGTGACGGCCAGTCGGTCGTTCTTGCACAAGTTGCCGGTTGAGAAAGGTCTGTTAATCTCCTCAGGCTCCAGCCGGCGTCCTTGGCAACGGCAAACAGCAATAGTGGCCGCACACACCGGAGGCTATGCCTTGGAATCGTTTGCGGTTGTACCTCCATCGTGTCGAGTGTTTATTCAAGAGTCTAGTCATCACTAAGCTCGGTCGTCTGCCGTATGTATCCAAATACTCCCCAAATTTGGAAAAATATAGAACTAATAGGACTGCTTTGATATGTTGTCTCGTCTGAAATGAATCGAGGAGGAGGTGGAACCGCCGGCTGCTCCTAGGTCGTTTTCTTTTTCGTCGTTGCAAGGTCAAACGGTCTACGCTTTAATACTGTGGGGCCCACGATGGGTATTTTAATTGGTTGTTTCGCTCTCTCCCTGTTTGTTAAATAACGCTGTTGATGTTTCTAAAACTGGCCAATCTTTGATAATCGTCCATTTTTTTCCTAGATTTCAGAATTTTTTTCATCTGTACAAAATCGGCGGTGGCATTGTCATCGCGTTTATTGTGAAATAGTTCTGGCGGGACTAGAAGCATCTGTTTAAGTTGTGACATATTATTATTATTTAACCAATGCGCCTACGAGAGCTGAAAGAATAGCGGGTAGTATGATGCTCAAGAAGCCGCCCGATTGAACGGTGATATTTCTTTTTCTCTTCAACGAAACACCGCTGCTAGCCAATTTACGCATACAATTTTTATACTTTATTATTTTCCCTTATCTCTTTTACTAATTTTAATATTATTGTCCATACGGCTAGAACACGACCGGTGGGAGGTGGGACTAGCTGAATTATCCTATCCCGTGGGTTTTGAAAGTCTCGAAGATAACAATTTATCAAAAGATAAAGAATTGACGGCAAACGTCGTGGTGACCCAAGTGGGCTGTGTTTCGTTTCCTCAACAAGATTTCACCTCCTTTAAGGAGCTTTAGAATAAAATTAAGAGCTCGATAAGTGATAAAGGAGATCTAGAGGTTTTAATATCTGAATTTCAATGGTACATTCTTCGCGATCAAATAATGTTAACTGAGATTAAAAAACAAAAGGGTGCATGGACCGCCGACAAGTCACCCATAACTACACGATTCAAAAACACAATTTCATTTACGGTGGCTAAAAGAAAATTTAAAATAGAATTTCCTGTTCATCTTTATGTGGGCATCGGAGACTTAATTACAACCATTCGAAACAGACTACCCAACATAGAGTCACTTAATGCGGTTAATACACATATGAGGGATTTAATGAGCGAGGATATTAAGGGGGTCTTTTTGAGACCCAATCGTAAACTGCCAGCTCTAGTTCAATCGAAACAGAGCCTGTCTTTGTGTACAATGACATTATAGGACCACAGTTGCTAGGCGATTCGTATGTAAGATGGATTAGAATCATACAGTTCCCCTCCGCCACCGCGCATCACGTGTTCTTTCCAATATTCTATTTTCCCGTCGAGAAATGTAATTTTGACTCTATAAGTATAGGCTTATACACAAAGTTTGGCGAACGAGTGAATTTTCAATCGGGTCCCGTGCCCACCGTAGTGGTTTTACATTTTAGAGAGAAAAAACTAGATAAATAGATACGGGGGGTAGTAATTTGACTTAGTCTTAACAATGGAGGGAGAGAGAGAAAACATCGGTCCCGTCTATCACGCCAGTTATAAAATGCAACGGGGACGCGGTCTCGGCGCGTTTTTTGGCGGATTATTTTGATTTGTCAAACCGTTGTTTATGAGGGGGGCGAAAGCGGTGGGAAAACAAGCGTTACAAACAGGTTCGCATATTTTGGCCGACATAGCGACACGCGAACCCGGTCAAAATGTCGGTGATATAGTTAAAAAGCGCGTCACTCAGGCGGTCGAGGGACGTGGCTTAAAAAGGGTAAAAAAACGTAAACGACTTCATTCGAAGGTGGGCGCCAGACCAAGAAGGAACAAGAGAGCTAAAAAAAGATATTTTTCGATTAATTATGGAGTGTTCAAAAACAGAACTCGATCTTTTCGACGAAAAATGCATTCAAACGGTAATTAAAATAATAAAGTGGTCGAATACAAACCCATCACTTCCGTGGACAATGACGCTCAGTTGGAGTTTTTTTGCCCCGTGACGGCGAGTATTTTCGGGACCTCTCTTCGATTAATTTATATCTTCGTATTCAGCTGGTGAGGGGGGACGGGACACCGGTCGCAGGCGACAATAAAATCGGCTGCGTCAACAATTTGTTAAATTCATTATTCAGTCAAATCAATATCTCTCTCAACGAAACACCTATTACAACCTCGACAGACAACTATGCCTACAGGGCTTATTTAGAGACTTTAACTAATTACGGTAGAGACGCCTCCGACACCCACTGGTGAATGGTATGTGGTTTTTGGATACCCCTGCCGCTAACGGTGAACTCGCCGCATCCACAGAGAACAAAGGCTTCGCCACGAGATTAGACTTGTTAAAACATCCGGTCGACTTGGTGGGACGTTTACACGCCGACATTTTTAATATTTCACATTTGCTATTGAAAAATGTATCGTTGCGCGTTAAATTAATTCGCAACAAAAGAGAGTTTTATCTGCTCACAGACGCGGACAATTTAAACACGACGTACGGTTGCGAATTTTAGACGCCACCCTCTTTGTGAAACACGTGGAAGTGTCGCCGACTATTTCACTCGCTATAGAAAAGACACTGTTACGAAAACCGGCCCAATACCACCTCAATCGGGTGGACGTCAAGTCTGTGACCGTACCCAAAGGATCCAAGTCTGTGAGTTTAAACAATGTTATTCAAGGGGTTATCCCTAAAATTGTTTTATTCACAATGGTGTCAAACGAGGCGTTTGTGGGCAGTTTGAACACGAATCCGTTTCAACTGATTCACAGAAACCTCGATCGTTTCGTCCTGTATGTAAATGGAATCCAAAAACATTTGCCCATTATGATAAATTTTGACAACGTCGGCACGTCCACCCTCGTCTATGACACATTGTTTTCGGGATTGGGCATACACCATCAGAACAACGGGCATTTAATCACACGAGACATGTTCAATAAAGGTTACTTTATGTTGGCCTTCGACTTGACTCCGACAGTGCAGGACAGGACTCGCACACCAGCCTTCAGACAGAGGGGAACGTGAGATTTGAGTTACAGTTCAAGACAGACCTTGACACCGGCCATAACCTGTTTGTTTTACTCTGAGTACGAGGGGACGGTGTCGATAGATTCTAATAGGGAGGTGAAAATTAATTATTAACACCATGAATTCTCATCAAATAGACACACTGCTGCGGGGAAAAATTTCAATCTATAAAGGGACATTTCCTTCGGACCAATTACCTCAAAATTTTCACTCTTCCCGCCTTATTTTTTGGTCAATTTAGACCCTCACACTAAACCCGGCTCCCATTGGGTGGTTCTATATTTTTCCAAATTTGGGGAGTATTTGGATACATACGGCAGACGACCGAGCTTAGTGATGACTAGACTCTTGAAAAAAACACTCGACACGATGGAGGTACAACCGCAAACGACTCCAAGGCATTGCCTCCGGTGTGTGCGGCCACTATTGCTGTTTGCCGTTGCCAAGGACGCCGGCTGGAGCCTGAGGAAATTCACAGACCTGTTCTCAACCGGCAACTTGTGCAAAAAACGACCGACTGGCCGTCACGCTGTTCAAACGTCGCTTTGGCCGCTGTCCAAGATGTACTAGCAGGGGTGCCCAGACGTGTGTTCCAGCATTAGATATAAAAAGGTATACTAAAATTTTATTTAATCATTTGTATTCAATTATCTGACATATGAACATCATCATGTCGGCCATCTTTGATTTTTCATTTATCGTAAACTCGAAAAAGGAGTGGGTGATCACCGAGCTAGCCATAGTTTTCATCGACGAGAAACAATCGTCATGCTATCAATTCAATAAAACCCGGCTTGTGTTACTCCAAATTGGATGCAATTCTAAAACAAAATTTAGATAAAGCCTTCGTGCCTTACGCATATAATAAACAAAAAGGGAATTTCTTGTCCGTCTCACCGGCCGGACATTCATCCCACTACGTGAGGACTATAAATGTCCCTTTGTTGATTTGATCAACTCAAATTGTTGGGGGTTTTACCGCCCCTTGTCACGATATCACCCCGTGCGCATTAAAAAATGCAAATGCTTTGGCACGATTCGTCAGATTTCACAGCGCCGAGAAATTGTATAAATTTTGTCCAATCACCGACGACGACGACGACGACCCCGATACTAGCTTTAATTGTGACGACTGTTGATTACAGGTCATCAGTCTAGACGCAGACAGTGATGAAGACGTGCAGCTGTAATATGGTGCAGGATGAATCACCCCCGTTGCTAACCAAGACTTTTACCTAAACGACAAAAAAGAACAAACACGTGGCGGTGGGTCTCTTCCCTGACCGCAACTTTTACGCTCACGTGATGTTTTCATCGAGTTCTAATCGTCTAATACTCACGTACCCCAGTGGAACTTTCTCGTCAAAGAAATGCCGTTTTGGTCCGAGTGTGTGCAGACGTGTGTAAACTTCGAGTCCACCATGGACGACTTTATCATTGTGGTGAAAAAACTTTTCGGCGTGTGGAAATTGTTGTGTGAGTGATAAAAAAAACATTCAGATCTACCTGTCTACGGATGGAATAAAAACTCTGTACAATCTTGAAAAATATATCACACGACATGTAAAATATCTAAACCACCCAAATGTATCGACGTTCATAGACAATACGCTCACCTCCAAATCGTTTGTTGACCCGCCCGATCTATCCCATATTTTGACTATCCGTCACTCTATGACGATCTTTGTATTTTTATGGATAACAATAAAAAATTGTGAAATATGTATTATTTTTTTTTTTTAAAATTTTAAAATTTAAAAAAAAATTGTTTTTATTTTTTCATTTACTAATATTACCCTCTCTTTTTAAATATTTGTAGAAAAGAGATTAAAAATATATAAAATTTTTTGATATATAAATAAAAAAAAAATTTAAAAACCCAAATTACAATTCATTTACATTTTAAAAAAAAAAAATTTGGGCCCAAAGAAAAAAATGGCGCCGCCCAACCCGGGAAAAGTTACACTAGATGAGTCACACTATATCTCTAGCATAGCTCCCTGGGGCGAAAAAAAAAATCCAAAAACCCCGCGTCGAGAAACCCGGGGCCACATTTTATATTATTTAAAAAAGTCACAGGCTGAGGGTTCCAGGGCCCCGACAACAGTCATATTATTTAAAAACGTCAAGGAACGGGATAAACCTAACAATACTATCACTATACCCCCAGCATCCTTTACCCCCTAAAAAAACAGGCTAAAAAAAGGGGTGACTTTTACATGGCAGGGCGGGACCTTACTCAATAAAAACGTAAAGGGCCCCGGGCCAAAAAAAAAACCCGTCATAGTCGATATTTTGAAAAAATTTGGGGAGTCCAGAAAAAAGGCTGACCAACGGGCTGACGTCACAGGCAGGGTTGACCTTATCAATAAAACCCCAAATTTTACCAATCAAAAAAACCCGTCATCATGAAAAATTTTAGCAGAATAATTAGCGACTGACCCAACCGGGCCCATTTTCTCTCCCAAAAACATTTGGAACAAGGTTTTGGGAAAATTTTTAATTTTTTTAAGGGGGGAAAAAGTGCCCCAAAAAAGGGCCCTTCCCAAATTTGGGGCCCCCTTTAACGGATCCCCGAAAAACGGGTTTTAAACATGGGGGGAAAAAAAGGGGTTTAAAGGGGGACAAGTGGGGGGTAATGCAAAACCCTTTTTGTTTTTTCACAGGGTTTTAAATGTGAGTAGGACATGTGTTAAAACCCAATTGGTCAAAAAAAATTATAAAAATTTTTTGGGGAAAATTTTTGGTTTTGGGTTAATTTTTCCCCCTTTTAACTAGCCTTTTTTTTTCAAATTTCCCCCCTTGCAAAAAAAAAGGAAAAAGTGATATACACACGAATAGTTGACCAATTTGGGTGCAAAAAAAAAAAAATAAACTCCCCCGATAGGGTGAACAAAGTGATGACAGCAAGAAATCTACAAAAAGGGGAGTCCTTAGCCCCCAAATTTTTTTAAAAGGGGGAGGACCCTTTTTTAGACGCCCCAAAAACGGCCCCCAAAAATTAAAAAAACATTTGATAAAAGGGAAAAAAAGTGGCCGCCCATCTTCAAAAAATTTCGTAATAAAAACCCCCCAAAATGATGGGGAACCCCAATGGTCCAAAAAAAAAACAATGGCCCGACAAAAAAGTTTGATGGATTTAAAATAGGGACCACAATTTTAAAACCCTAGCGAATTAAAAAAATCGCAAAGGGGAAAAAACAGGGGTTCTTTTTTGGATAAGTGGGTTTTTTTTCCATTTTATTTTAGTCACTTACAGTGAACGTTGTAATTTTTTTTAAAAAAAAACAATCCCAAAACGTTTAAAAAAAAGTCGGGTTTTTTTAAAAAACTTTAAAATTTTAAAAAATGCCCCCCTTTTTTTTAAAGTCAAAAAAAAATTTAATTTTAAAATTTTTGGAAAAAAAAACCAAAACATTTTAAAAAAATACATTTTAAAAAGTTAACCCCAAAATTTTTGAAAAAAAAAAGCGGGGAAAAATTTTTTTTTCTTAAAAAAAAAATAAAAGGGGGAAATTAAAAAAAAAATATTAAAAAATTATTATTTTATTACGTAAAAAATCAACAAAAAATTTTTCACAATTCTCAACCCCCTTCACTCAAAAGTAGCCTTTTAAAAATTTTTTATCCCCTGATTAAATTTTTTTTTTTTGGGGAAAAATTCTCACCCGGATTTTTTCCCCCCCACGCCTTTGGCCCCGCGGGGTTCCCTGGAGAAGGAGTCCCCCTTTTCCTTCCCGCGGCTTGGTTCGCGGGTGCTTTTAGAGCGGGAGGCGGGGGCATTAGAGAAAGGCTTTTTATATTGGTCGAGATAAAGAATCTTGTTAAAAAGGGGGGTTTTAAGATTCCCTTTGAAAAAAAAAAGGGTTAAACCCTTTAATCCTAGTTTTAAATGATTCAGGCTTTCAAAACCCTTTTTTAAAAAAAAAAAGGTCCTTTTTTTCCCCGGGGGGAGAAAAGTGAAAGAAGGGTTTTCCTGGAGCTCAGTCCCCCCCTTGTTCTTTCCCTACTCGGTGGGGGACAAGTAAAAAAAGGTTTTCCTGCAAATTTAAATTCCCGGGTGGGTTTCTGCCCCCCCTAACCGTGAGAGGCTTTAACCCCGGAAGTTAACATCTTTTTCGCTTTTAAACGTCTCAGGAATTTAAAACTTTCTTTTTGTCTCAGATTCAGGAAAGGGTTTCTGTGGAAAATTTTTTCCCAAAAAGGGGGGGAAACTTTATTTAAAATGGCTCGAAACTTTCAGCAGTAAAGAGGGAGGAGTAAGTCATTTTAAAACCCCTTTTTTTAGCCCGCCCCCTGGAGGAGGGGAGTAGTTTACTTCTATATTTGATTTCCCCCTTTTTTAGAATCCATTATTTTTTTAAATCTTTTTTATTCTAAAATACATCATCAAGTTATGTTGTGTTTTCTCAGCAGCCCCCTTTTGTCAACCAATGGGTTTTTGAGTGGAAAAGGTCAAAGGAAAAGCTGACAGATTTAGAGATAGGTCTGGTTTTTTTTTCCCACTAATAAAAAAGGGTTTTGTGACGACAGATACGGGCCCCAAAATTTTCTCGCCTTTTTGGGAAAAAAATTTTAACGTGGGTTACCGGCTCGATTTTTTATTTTTTTTTTAACCGACCCCCCCGCTAAAAGGGCTTCCAAAGCCGACTTATGTAGTGTTCGGGGAAATTTAAAAAAAAACAGCAAGACGGCACTAATAAAACCCTTCAAAGGGTATTTATTACAACCATTTTAGGATAATCAAATAAATGGGAAATATGTTTTTTTCGTTTGGAAATTTGTACGAGTTTTTTTTTAAACCTAAAAGAAGCGGGTTCCTTTCTCAAATTTCCCTGTGATTTTACAAAAAAAAATAACCATTTTTTTCCCAAAAAAAACCTTCCTTCAGGTTTTATCTTGTAAATTTGGGGTTTGTGAATGCCGGGCCCTCTACCGTGGTTCGTATTCCCTTTTTTAAACTGTAGTTTCCTTCTTTTCATTCACCAGTAATCAAAAGATTTTTATTTTTTCTCGTCAAGCTTTTTTTACAGAGTTGTTTTTTCAACTCTACCCAAATTGGGGGGTTCACTTTTCTAATTTCTGTGTTTTTTACAAATGTTAAAACATTTTTAAAAAAAAAAACTTCCTTAGGATACCCTTTGTAAATGTGGAGGGGAATCCCCCGGACTCCACCGTGGTTGGTTTTCCCTTTTAAATTTGTAGACCCCTTCATTTCATCTCACCATTTAATCGAAAGATGTATTTTTTCTCGTCAAGGGAATTGTACGATTTATGTTTTTTTTCAACTTACACGAATGGGGTTCACTTCCTCTAATTTCTAAAATTTTACAAATAATAACACATTTTTTCCCAAAAAAAACCTTCCTTCAGGTACCCTTGTAAAATTTTGGGGGGAATTTTCGGACCTCTCCCTTGGGTTCGGTTTAAAAAGGGTTTAAACTGTAGAGCCTTCATTTATCTCACCATTAATCGAAAGATGTTTTTTTTTCTCGTCAAGGAGGTACAGAGTATTTTTTTTTTTCTATTACACGAATGCGGGTTCACTTTCTCTAATTTTTTGATTTTACAAATAAAACCCAGAAATTTTCCCCAAAAAATCTTCCTTCGGATATTTTGAATGTAGGGGAATTCCGGACCTCCACCGTGGTTGGGAAAATTCCACGTTAAACTGTTAGATCCTTCATTTTCATTCCCCAAATTTCACATTAGGTTTTTAAACCGAAGGGGTAGTAAGGGACGCAGCGCTAATAAATAAGAAAATTTAAAATGTCAAACTCATCCTCATTGATTCGTTAAATCTAAAGTCATGCTGAATGAAAAAGCTAAAATTATCAATGTTAGCTTTTAAAAATTATTTTCGACAAAAATAGTCTACCCCATTCTTTTAATTAAAAAAAATTTATTCTTTTAAAAATCTCGTCAGGCTGAATAAAAAGGGGCCAAAACCATTATCAATTTTTAGCTTTAAAAAAAAAGGTTTTTTCGAGTCATACATTTAATTTTTTTTGGGTTAAAATCAAATTAAGGTATTCAGTTTCTAGCTTCACGTTTTATTTACCCGTTGAGTTTTTCCCCTTTAAAACAAATTTACACTAATTTTTTTTAGAAATAAAAAAAGGGTTATATTTATAAGAAGTGTACTCGCTTTTCCCATGAATTTAAAAATCAAAAACCCTTTTTTTTAGGGGGAAAATCCCCCTTCGGTCCCCACGCAGCTTAGTTTTTCGAACCTTGATCCTTCTCACTTACTTACGAAAATGAGACCGTTTCCTTACACAGACGATTGGGGTTCGAGTCTCGCTTTTAGCCCCCTCCCAACATTATTTGGAAAAACTTTTTTCTTTAAAAGGTTCGAAATCTCAGTCATGATGAATGAAGAGAAGGGGGTTTTTTTCCACTTTTACCTATAGTAAATGTAGGCTGTTTTCCCTTACACAGGACGATTCGGGTTTCCAATTTCTCCCCTTTAACCCCCCCAACCCATTATTTGGAAAAAATTTTTTTTTCTTTAAAAGGGTTTTTCGAATCCCCGCCCTGGATAAATTTGAGGAAGGTTTTTTTTTCCACTTTTACTCAAACGTAAATGTTGGTAGCTTCCTTACACGGGCCCCGATTCAGGTTCGAGTTTTCGCTTTGCCTCCCAACATTTTTTGGAAAAACTTTTTTTCTTTACAAGGTTCGAATTCAGTCATGAAAAATTTAAAAAAGGAGGTTTTTTACCCCCCTTTTAAAAAAACCCCCCCCCCCCCTCCCGTAAAGTAGGTACCTTTCCCCCCCCTACCCCCCCCCCGACGTTTCCAGGTTCGAGTTTTCGCTTTACCCTCCCAACTTTTTTTGGGAAAAAAACTTTTTTTTTTTAAAAGGGTTTTCGAATCCTCAGTCAGGTAAAATGAAGAGAAGGGGTTTTTTCCACTTTTACTCAAAGTAAAGGTAGGCTAGCTTCTTTAACAGACGTTTCGGGGTTCGGTCTCGCTTTAGTTTCCCCAAAACATTATTTGGAAAAAACTTTTTTTCTTTAAAAGGTTTTCAAATCTCATCATGATGAATAAAGGAAAAGGGAAATTTTTTTTCCACTTTTATCACGTAATTTTGGTTTAGTTTCCCCCCCCTTCACAGGGGTTTTGGTTGGGAGTCTCGCTTTAGCCCCCCCAACATTTTTTGGGGCCCAAAATTTTTTTTTCTTTACAAGGTTGTTCTCAGTTTAAATAAAATGAGAAAGGGGGTTTTTTCCCAAACTTTTTACTCTTTTTTAATTTTTAGGTTTAGTTTCCCTTTCTAAACAGACGTTAAAGGTTCGAGTCCCCGTTTTGTTTTTCCCAACATTTTTTGGGGAAAAAAAAATTTTTTTTCCTTTACATGGTTTCGATTGTCAGTCATGAGGGGAATGAGAGAGGTTTTTTTTTCCTCTCTACGCTCTTCGTAAATGACCTGGGCAGCTTCCTTCCACGTGACGATTCAGGTTCGTGCCTTGCTTTATGTCCTCCTTCCGCACTTCCCTATTAGTATACTGAGCGATTTTTAAAACTCACGTCATGGTACATAGGGACAACTCGCTCTTTTACCTTTTAAAAGCGTATATTTCCCGAAATTAAAACACACACACCACACACACTCAAACAACACACACACATTAGCTTCAATGTGTGTATTATATGCTTCCGTCGAACAGCTTTACTTAAGATGTCACTGATTTGTTTTTTTAATAGCTGTCTCAGAGCCGCTCGAAGAGATAATAGAGCAATGTGGACCGATAATGAAGAGATAGAAATACTGACGGGGAGAGTAGGGCCTTTTTAGAAGCATAGTGCACCCAAACATGACAGAACCACCGACAAAACGCGTGCCGTTTGTCACCTCCTTATCATCGGTATCCTCGTCAAACTTATGGATGATCAGGGTGTTTGTCTCTCGCGGTTAGACAGCTATTATGAACATACTTTAATTAGATACTTCGAACATGACGTTGCATTCGCGAAGGGAAGTGTTTTACTGCTCTCATGAAACTTATTCTGGCCGGACTTAAGACCTCGAGCAGTACTGATAATCGGGACATTGAAAATATAGACGTACAGATCCGAGGACTTTTGACCTTATCACGAAATCTTAGGTACAGAGAATTTTACTCAAGTTTAGGTCTTTACCTGGAGCGCTTGTGACTATCCTATAAACTTATTGAACAAGCATACAGCCCGAGTATTAAAGATCATTACATCAATCAGTATCGGTTGACCATAAGGATCCCGTTACAGTTTCTCGCCTGCGTGTCGAGTAGGATATTTTTGTAAAGTTCTGTAGAAAAGAATCAACGCGAACGGCCCGATAAGGTATATTGTAGCCTCATTTGCGATTTTTAAGGCATCTACCGATGGTAGAATTGAAAGGGTATTTCAATCTTCTCTATTACAATATATTTAACCCAATACACTTGGAGGAGATTATACGAGAATAAGTGGTCTTTCCCACTCCTTGCTCAGATTGGCAGGGCTTTGCTTCTAGAGACTCAGGGTGGATTATACAACAGGCACGTTGAAATGAGTATTCAATTTCTCGAAAACTCGGCTTCTCGACTCGGTGCCCACGTCATATCCCTGTAAAATATAGCCGGAGTAGAGCGTTGATATAAATGGTTCAAGCATGAAAGGAAGGACTATGCTTCCAGTCTCGTATTGGCGTGCCTCTTTGAGCCGACAGGGAGAGCTCAGCGTTTCTCCCCTTATCCTTAATTTTTCGTGACGTGTTGAATCTAGATGGACTCCCGCTTCTGTTACGAATAGAATATTTGAACGCTTCGAAATGGCTTAACGAGTATCTGTTAATTGTTACATTCAAAACACTGAAGGTAGTGATTCTTATTAGGACAATGCAGACTATTCTAAAGAGTTTAGTGATCGTTCTCGTGCATTGTCGAGTGCTAAAGAAGTGTGCTAGACATATTCATTTATTTCATGATAAAAGTACATTGGGACGAAATTATCATTTCTCTAGCGCAATCAAAAATCTGTCACGGTTATCAAACCTCAACAAGCACCCTTGTCTGACAGAAGAGTGTAGGTATTTTTGCGACCGTTGTTTGAGCTTTTTCTGATACTGAAAATAAACTTGTAAAAACATAAGAAACGTTTAAAATTTTGGAGGGTAAGGAGTACATTCCCTCAAGGTGGAAAATAAAATTACTGTCGTGTTCACGATGTATAAACAACAGGAGAAAACAGGATTGTCGAGTACTGCTGACTTTGAGATTTATCGTGCTAGATACGAATCGTGTATCCTGACACGAAATTATCTTATATTGAGAATTTACAGAGTCTGTAGCGTATTCTGTAGGTCATGTACACTAAATGCATTTTTGTATTGATAATCTTCGGGAAAGTACCGATACTTCACGGAAATGATTGGTACTGACCAATTTGTTTTGAAGCTCTCGTAGATCGGCAAAGCGGTACTAGAATATTATAGTACTGTAGTTCAATGACGCGCTTAACTCACCTGCTCAAAGTGATGCTCACAGTTCGGCCATCATTGGTGCTTACTTTGTGAAAAAACCATACGCGTATGTGATATCCGCGTTATGGATCATTATCTCACTTGACAGGACTTATCGTTGTAGCAGCCATGGGGTGTAATATTAATTACAAGAACCCTAGTCATCTGAGCGTTGTTATTCCATAAACGCGCTCGTTTGTTACGATAATTTTTTCCTCTTCCGGAATCATCTTGTTGAAGTTAGAGAAACTATCGTTCATCAGGGAGAGCGTTCTTGTCATCCAGGGAATAGTTAAGGTTATTGGCGTATGGACAATGGAAGATTCAAATTACATCCTGAAGTAATATTCGGCACGGGTTTCGAGGGATCGCAATTAAATTATCAGGTAGTTTCAGCTTTTATGTTCCTCCTGAGAAATGGCGTATCGTACCTCGAACAGAGCAGCTTAAAATCACTCGTAAGTGTCATCCTGTGATGATACTTTCAAACTAGTCGCTCGTAAAGGGGGTGTTCCACTATGACTATATAGATTCATTTGAGTTCGGCTGAACGAGACTCAGTTACCAAGCAAAGTTTAAATTTATTACGCGCTCACGGATAGCAGATATCTCTCAGAAGACTTTGATCTCGTCTCTGTTGAGTATGGCGCTATTTCGAATGTAAGAATCTTTGGGAATTTCTCGAACCTCTACCTTCATACCGACTGTTAACACTTATGGCTGACGTCTTTGAGAATACTTTCGTTATCTTTGTATGAAGGACGTATAGGCTCGATCCCGGATGGTCTCTTCGGCCCCAGTCTGCGTACCAAGCTATATTGAGTATAACCAGGTACGGCTCGAATTAATAGATGACGTAGATAAACTACAATTTCATTGATAAGGATGCTAATCGAGGGGGATATGTTTCGTATTAATCGTCAAGTCGATAGCTAATATCGTTATTTGAGTCATTTGCCGTTCAAACCACGAGTTCTTACTCGTTTAACTAGAAGTGACTGGACTCTATTATTTAGCATGTTGAATTCATTTTACCCTATGGAGGTTCAGATGCTATGAGATGATGAAATTGAACGTTTGGACGTGTTAAAAACGTGGTAGGAACGATGCGGATAGGGCTATATCTTGTCAGATAGATCGCTTGAATATCTGAAGCATGTAATGACGCTCTTATTCTGACTTGCCGTTTCTGTCCTTGAGAAAAGGGATTCCAACCGTAGGGAAAACACGAGAAATTGCTTAACGGACTTTAATGATAAAAGACTAGGTACGTACATTTCACTATCGTCATCTAAAGTTATGTTTAGTGAATGGTTGAACGATGGACGGGAGTCAACCCGTGCTTTCAGTTTCAAACATCTCCGTGGTGCACCTCGTATATCAAGGCTTGAACGCGGAACATGAGGGAGTAAAGCGAGCAATCAGTTTGAAAAACAAGTTTTTCAAAATTGATGAACAATGCCGCATTCGGACCGCCTTATATCTAAACAGAGGTACCTACCGTACGTAAAAATAAATCTTACCAGATGGTGGGAGGTAAATTTGGTGGCGGTACCTCATGCCAGTTCCCCCAAACTTTAAAAAACCGTATGTTGAATCAGAAAAACTGGTCATCATTGAGATGGAAACAGCAGTGAGATATACTTGATATGCCAATTTATGCGGGATTTCGCCATTTTGGAAATCTCTAAAAGTAGTAATGTCGGTCTACATTACCACGAGTCATGGTTCCTGGCCTTTCTCTCCAGTTACGTTTAAAAATTCAAATACACGGATAACGGACTCGCTTACTTTACTATATGATGTTGAGGGACGCCTACATAGACTTATCCCGTTTAGCTAATGACTACTGGACATCCTCACTACGCAACAAGACAATGTTTAACGGCATTGCCTGCAGTAATAAAGGGTGTGTCGGTAAACTAAAAGACGAGACTCGAGGTCAGATCATCACTGTGTTCATAGTTTTACGCCTTAAACTCTATTCATTTGCAGTGCAAGGGGATGGTGGAGGCTCAAGGATTAAAAGGTCTGTCAAGAGTAACGCGTTAAGAACGCTCTCTTTTGAGGACTCTATGTAATTGTTTGACTAATGAAACGGTAGAGTCATGCAGAGAAGCCTCGTTTTCTCTTTTTAATTTATTTAATTTTAATTTTTTTCCATTCTCTTATCTTTTTTTTTTTTTGTTTACATTAGTATTTTTTATTTTTTGAGTTTTTTTTTGTTTTTTTATTATTTGATTTTTTTTTTTATGTTATTTTTCTTATATTTATTTAATAAGAGCTGTAGATTCAAACTTTTCACGCAAAAATTTAATCGGGTTTGCACTATGCTCTTTCGACGACAAAGCAAACGTGTTACCTGATCAGTTAGAACTCTACCTTGGGTGCCATTACTTAATAAAGCGAGCAACCCACTTACTTCCTTCCAAGAGACGCTGATTGAAAGCTGGACCATCAATGTGCGTATTGTCAGTGTATGTGATCTACAACTTTATCCCAGTACAAGTGAACAGGCACGCCAGTCTCTTCACTCATTGTCAATGTTATGTGTGTATTTTTAAAGAAAAAAGATTTGAGAAAATAAAATAAATTTAGTGCATATCGTATTAAAAAGAAGGTTTTTCAGTATGTGTTGTCACTAGAAAAAAATGTTGTGCTTTAAAAAAGGACTTGAAAAAAAAAATATGCTATTAGTATGTATCTGTTTAAATAGAGTTTTTGATTAATGTCACTAGAAAAAAATGTTAGTTGCTTTTAAAAAAAGACTCTGGAAAAAATATGCTAATTTAGTATGGAGCGGTTTAAATAGAGTTTTCAGTGTGCTGTTATGTTGTTTGTATTAATGTCACTAGAAAAAGACTTTGAGACAAATGCAGGCGTATGTTTTGATTATGTCACTAAACAATGTTATTGCTTTAAAAAGACTTGAGAAACTATTATGTTCTGTAACTAGAGACGGAGGAAAAAAAATATACTATTTAGTGCATATCTGTTTAAAAAAAATGTTTATCATTATATACATTAAATAGAGTTTTCTGTTTTGTATGTATGTTTTGATTAATACAAAAGTGATATTATATGTCCACCTATACCTTTATCATTAGAAAAAAAAGTTAGTGCTTTTAAAAAGACTTGAGAAAAAATATTCATAGTTCTAGTAACTTGATGAAGAAAAAAAACTAATTAAGTGTGTATCTGTTTAAAGAAATAATGTTTATCATTATAGTTATTAAATAGTGTTTTATGTGGTATGTATGTTTTGGATTAATACTAAAGGAATATAATAAATGTCACTTATACCCTTTATCCATTAGAAAAAAACGTTTGTGCTTTAAAAATGACTTGAGGGAAAAAATATTCAGGTTTCTGTAACTTGACTCGAAGAAATAAAAATATACTAATTTAGTGTGTATCTGTTAATTAAATGTTTATCATTATATCATTAAATAGAGTTTTGTGTGTGTGTGTGTATGTGGTGTGTGTGGGTAGTGTGTATGTTGAGTGTGTGTGTGTATTGTGTGTATTGTTTTTACCTGCCATTCCAGGGATTATCAACTGGACCTCTCAGAGACATAAAGGTGACAGTTGGGATAGAACCTAGGTCTCTCAGAGTACAGACTGGTAGATAACCAGCTTCAGTCAGGGTTACACTCTGAACCTCTCAGAGGGACCAAGTTTGGTACAATAAAAGTCGCTCAGAGATTCAGACTGGGAACCAATAACCAGCTTACAGTCAGGGTTACAACCTGGGCCTCTCAGAGACCAGTCTATGGTACAATAAAAGTCGGGATTATGAACCTAGGTTTGTCTCAGGACCCCTCGCCGCTAGACAAGTAATGGAATGTACCCCGTGACAGCTTTGGATTCGAACCTAGGTCTAACCTCTCTCGTATACAGACTGGTACAATAACAGCTACAGTCAGGAGTTACAACCTGGACCTCTCAGAGACCTGTTGACTCTGTACAATAAAACGTCGGATTAGAACCAATTAGGCCTCTCAGAGACTAGATATTACAATAATGGGATGGTGACAGTGGATTAGAACCTAGTCTCTCAAGAGTATAGATTGTACAATCCACCAGCTACAGTCAGGGTTACACCTGGACTCTCAGAGATACCAACTCTGGTACTCAATAACAATATGGGCCTCTCAAGAGGACAGTATTGCTGGACACAATTAAAACGAGGTAGGCCAGTTACAGTCAGGGTTACAACCTCGCGCCTCTGAGTGTTGTACTAGTTTGTTACAGGTCGGGTTTAGAACCTAGGCCTCTCATAGTACAGACTTTGGTACAATAACCAGCTAAAGTCTGGATCTACAACCTGGACTCTCAGAGACCTGTCTGGTACAATTATTGGCGGTATTAGAACCTGGCCTTCAGAGACTAGTCTAGTACAATAATGGAAGGTGACAGTTGGGTTTGGTACATAGTTGTCTCAAGAGTACAGACTGGTATATAACAGCTAATGTCAGGGTTACAATGGACCTTCTGAGACCAGTCTAGGGATACAATAAAAGTCGGGATTAGATCCTAGCCTCTCATGGATAGTCTAGTACAATTAATGGAAGAGTGACAGTTGGTTAGAACCTAGCGTCTCTCAAGAGAGTAAAGATGGTACAATAACAGCTACATTCAGGGTTACGACCACTGGACCTCTTAGAGTACAGTTTGCTACAATAATACGGGGCTAGCCAGTTTACAGTCTGATTAGAACCTGAGCTCTCAGAGTACAGTTTTGTCTAGACATTTAATACGAGGTAGCTAGTACAGTCCTGATTGAACCTGAGCCTTTCAGAGTACAGTCTGGTACAAGTACCAGCCACAGTCAGGGTTACAACCCTGGAACCTCTCAGAAAACAGGTCTGGTACATAACCGGGCCTCCCAGGAGTGCAGTATGGGTTACAATGCCTTGGACTTTCTAGATAACAGTTGGTACAATGACATAAGGTGTCATTCGGGATTAGAAGCTGAGACTTCCCAGAGTACAGTTCTGAGTACAAAAAACTGGACCTCTCAGGAACGGTCAGGGATTATAGAAGCTGAAGCCTCCCAGAGTACAGTCTGGTACAATAACCTGGACCTCTCAGAGTACAGTCGATACATACAACCTGAACCTTCGGAGAACAGTCTGGTAAAATAACTGGACCTCTCAGAGTTTTTTTTACAGGTCTGGTACATTAACCCGACTCCAGAGTTCTGTCTGGACAATAACCTGGGACTTCTCAGAGAAAGTCTGGTACAATGACATAAGGTGGACATTCGGGATTAGGATGCACTGAGCCTCCCAGAGTACAGTCTGGTACAATAACCTGGACTTCAGAAGTACAGCTCGCTACAATGACATTAAGGTGACATTCGGGATAAGAAGTGAGCCTCCCAGAGTACAGTCTGGTACATAGTGACCTGGACCCTCTCAGAGTACAGTCGCTACAATAACCTGTAACCTTTCGGAGAACAGTGCTGGTACAATAACCTGGACCTCTCAGAGACAGTCTGGTACAATAACCCAGACATCCCGAGTACAGTCGGGTACAATAACCTTGACTTCACGAGTACAGTCTGATACAATAATCTGGACCCTTCTCAGAGATGGTCAGGATTAGAACCAGACCCTCTGGATTACATCTGGTACAATACCTGAAAATCTCAGGAGGAAATGGTCAGGTTAGTACCTGAGTCTCAGTCTCGAGAGTTCAGTGTTGCTACAATAACGTTCGAGATTACAACCTTGGGCCTCTCAGTGAACAGTTGGTACATAACAGTCGGGATTATGAACCCAGGCTTGGAAAAGAGAGAATTCATATTCAATCGCACCTAATGTTGTACATAGTCTGTTTTAGCTATTTAAATGGATCACCTTAAATAATAAAAAGTCATGGGTACACTTGCTTCCTACTCTTCCTACTGTAAAGAGAAAACCAAAAGTGATTATGTTAATTTAATTTATTCTATTAAAAAAGAGGCTCGTTACGCATTTCTAAGAACAAGAATAATCGTAAAAGTACTGCTAATAACGTACTATTCACTAAAAAAGTCTCTAATTACTTCGCAAGTATACTGCCGAAAAAGTTTTTTTTAAAAGGGTTCACTCAACCGTCTTGCTGCTTCTCTTATCGCAATGCGCTCTAGATAGTTTCCTACAGTAGTTTTACTATTCTTTCCACGTGATAAGCTTTAGAAGCGTCCTATTAGTTTTCAATCCTCCCCCCCGAGAGAGAGATATAGAGCCGCGCCAACCTCGTTCTTGACCCGCAGAGCATGATAACCTCTCCCCCCCCCCCTATTTAAATTCATGTGCTCTCTTTTGATACTCGTTTATCAAGATCTTTAATGAAGCAAAGCTGGGACTAACCTGAAACTCGTATCGTTCCGCATCGCACTCTGGTCAGATCGCTTGTAATGTTTTGACCGATAAACTCTTAATATGTGTATAGCCATTCGCGAAGCAATCAGACATTTTGTTTAAACTTTTTTTGTACTTGTCGCTATCAGCGTTGTTGTGTCTCTGTAGTGACTAACTCTTCCAAGTCATTTAATTATAGATTGTGTTGTACTGAACTTTTCCACTCCCTCCTCAGTTTGGTGCAATGTTGTCTCATTTATGATGTCATTTTTGCTAATCGTACTGCTTGAAGGGTTATAGCGGACGCAACTCTATCGTGTTGATTAGACAAAAGGCACTTGGTATTTACCGGGATTTTTCCTCCTTCTGAACGCATTATACGACCACGGTCACTCCCATTACGTCCTTGAGAGTATCTTCCTGTCGGCTGGATCGAACACGCACAATGGGCGCATGAGGACTTGAAATGGGAAAGCGTTCAAGTAAAACGGTAAGGTGTGCATGTTCCGTTAGTACGCAAGTCTGGAAATTAGCATTGTCTTCGTATAATTTCGTGAGGAATCTTGTCTAAAGTTCAAGTTCATATCTCATAAGTGGTACATGTTGGATTTAGATAGAGTTTAGCATTACGTAAATACTATGATCAAAAATACTTAATCTGCAACGTCGTTTTGTTCAAGCGCACCTGTCTGAAGCGCAAAACAAAGTAACGAGGTTTTTCCAGCAAGTATGACGTTTTCACTGGTCCACTCATGTTGGATGTAGAGGGGGCACGTTAGGGTACTCGTACAAATGACCAAGTACGGGATAAGTGTAGTAGATCGATGATCCTCCGCTCTTGATGTAAATTTAAGCAGGTTGAGACGCTTGATTCGTCAGTCTTTATATTGAGGGTACAAGCCGAAGATATTTTACTTAACTCGATCCTGAGGGTCGTCTCTGCAAGCTGGAGGGGCGGGCTCTTTGTAAAGCGTTGTATCACCGGTCGACACGAACTTAGCACCCAGCTCTTGTTTCGCATTGATCAGTCATTCGAGAATAAATCTTCAACGAATCCTAGTATGAGACGTAAAGGGATGCATAAGTACAAAGATGCCTGTTTCTGCGTTTGTACGTGAGACTGCCTTCAAACCTCCAACGGGCGTATGAAAGATGAGTCTGCAACACAATTCTTATACGATAGATAATTTTAAGCTGGTCGAATATACCGTGTCATCTCGCGATATGATCTTTCTACGGCGTGATCTCATAGGCGCTTTTGAGATAGATGCGTAGTATTCCGTTTATTAAACAAATCCTCGACGTAACTTCAGGTTCCTCCGTCATTCAAATGTTGTCGTTCCTTTGAGATATGCAGCGAGAGTCGGTGCGGTAGTGTGCAATAACCCTTCTTGTGGATAGATATCCTAAAGCTCGTTCCCGTTAGTAATGGAACGGGAATATACGAGGCGTAGAAATGATACTGGAAATCTGTTCAAGCCGTATCGAATGCACGGCAGACTCCCCAAAATGTTCAGAATATCGCAGGTGTCATCCATTTTTTTCGTAAACGGTAACCTGACGCCTTTAATAGAGTTTATTGCAAGGTTGTTAAACACTTTCACTGATCCTTCTCTCAATGTTTCGAGGAAGACTTCAGCCGTCTTGTTTTATTCTAGTACGAGTCCCATCCCCACCGACTCGTTTCAGAAGCCCGACGTAAGTGATATTCGTCTCGTCTATAAAGTTGATGATATCACCTCGTTCGTCCACAAGTCGTACGCGATAGACTCTATTACTCGCTTCGTTACCGGAATGGTAAAATTATATTGTTAGGCGCTTCCACTTTCTTATAGCCTGGCGGGTTCGGTCTAATGATGAATCGTGCAAGGTTATGACTCGGTACTCCGTTGACGTATAGCCCCACTAGCGCGACAGCATTCGTACGCGGTTCACATTCACATGATAGAATATTCACAGTATTGGTTAGTTATGCGGTCTTCCTGCCAGGAAGTACTGACGAGTACGAACCCCTAGCAACAGGATGCAAACGTGACAGGTCGGGTAAAGTCGATAGGTTTATTGAAGTGATATAGCTCCTTTAAAGTGCTAGGTTCACCGATAATCGAGAGCTTTACGTTACTCGGACTTCCCTTCGCAAGAATCGGATTCATACTCCTCAAGTTACTTAGGTGCCCGGAGGACTGTATATCTTTACCGTCGCAATAAATGTATTATTACGTCGTATGTTCGGTAATGCGAATTGAACGTTGACAGAATGATCAGTCGGATGACACCATTCTTCTTCCACGTTTCTCTTCTCCGATGCAGGATATGAGGGAAGTAGTTCTCTGTCAGATTAGAACTCGACCTGTCAGTGTAAGCGGTCATAGACATAATTTACTAAGTTCGAACGTACAGCGAGAGTATTAAGGAAGGTAAACAAAGATGACCGCATAAAACGGTACCGTACTCTTGATACCGTGTATGATTATAGGTGATGGTATTCCTCCGAGATAACGAACAAGTTCGAGGCGGGGCACTTAGATCACCGAAACTTATCGAAATAATCGGCCCGTTCACCGCCGCCGCGCCCCTCCCCGCGCGCCACGCCCTCTTACGCCACCAATGTCGTACCCTTACCGCTGATCATCGTCAGAGATTGATGATGCGTTCTTTATCTTCCATGGGTACCGCTAGGTAAAAGCATGTTCTATCGCACATACTCCTCTTAAGAAGGGGATTTTTACTCGGCGGCGTATTGCGAAGATCCGTCGTCTGTAAGTGCACGTTTAGGTAGTCATATTATTTGTTCGGGTAAGGCCGTAGATACATGCCTTTCCCCATGGTCAATAGCTTCGAGGTAGATTCTCCTCCGTACCCCCCACCCCCCCCCTCGCCCCCCCGCCCCCAGCCACACCCTCCCCCCCGTCTTCATTGTTCGCGGTATTCGCCCTAGCACTTTGTAACGCCTCGTGATTCTGCAGCTCCACCAGCGTACAGGCTCAAGCGCTGCGATCAAGGTATTATAGGATAGAATTCCGCCCTGTCTTCTGACGGTGCGTCTAAAGTAGTTGGTAGTAAGTAGTAGTAGTAGTAGGATGCGTTGACTGACGTTGACGTCTTCTTCTTCTTCTTTAGACCTTGAACCATCTTGACTTTAGTCTTTCCATCGCGTCTGGTGACTGCCCACGCGGCGGCTTTCTCACCCACCTTTGAGTCAGGCTGCGAGTATCTTTTCCAAGATTTCTTCGATTAAGTTCCGATCTGCAGTATGACGTCCTGCAAGATCTTTCACCTTGGAGTATGCGATATCGTGTTCTTTACCAGTGTCGATCTAACTCGTTTATTCCAGGATCGCCCGTTTCAATCGTTTTTCTCACTTTGTCCCCGCCCGCGCTCGAGAAGACTGGTATGATATGTACGGTAATGCGCTTCAAATCGGGACGCAGATATATGATTATCTTCTCTAACTATCTCTGCTCCTCGCGCTTGCTTGCGTGATGATTAATGTACGCACGTGTAGTTCTAGATTAGGTTGATTACGCAGATGAGCGCCGCACTATGCTCTCTTATTTGATGTTGACTAGTACGTCAACATGCGGCTCAAGTGTCTCACAGCCCAGAATGTGTGTGTGTGTGTGTATCTCAATGTTATAAACCTGTTCACAACAACGATCATCACTCACGCA
Organism: Timema cristinae; assembly: GCA_039000515.1. NCBI lineage: Eukaryota > Metazoa > Arthropoda > Insecta > Phasmatodea > Timematidae > Timema > Timema cristinae. Next base: position 6,869,161 of record JBCFYV010000012.1, read on the forward strand.
TTCGAGAGGTGGAGCACCTTTGATACATCTGCCATAACACATGTGTACAGTTGTTCTTGACCCGTATATGTCCTACGACCTGCACTAGTCTCGACCATATCACACTGCACCATCTTGCCACACACGGCTAGTAAATACACAACACACAACCCACCATGCATCCGCTAAGTCCTCTCGTTCGGGGCGCACCTCTCACGCCCCTGCTCGCTTCACATCGACTCAGCTGTCAAGTAGCTACTCTAATATCGCTCGGCGTACCAGCCCACCCTCACGTCCCCATACATAGTTGTCTCCGAAGGTCCTCTACATCACTCGTTGTAGGCCCCATGGATATTCCTTCCTTATTCCGACAACGCGGAAAATTATTACCACGTCCGAGCGGAACCCGACTCATGTATTCATTTTAGACGACGTCGCTTGCGATAAACAGTTTAAATTTACTGGTTATTCTCAGTCTGGGTAGGCATAAGTATATAGACTGTTTTCTAATCTCTGTAGTCGTACTCGCGCAGCCCGAAACAGTGTTGAGAGATAAACGCTAATCTTCATCATCTATTCAGGATGGACGATTACGAGTCTGAGACACGTCTACGACGTTCACCGTGACACAGATATGACTTTCCAAAATTTAAGGAGGTGTGCTTACTGTGTTGGAAAGAAAACAAGTACGAATTTCTGGTGGTGAGCAATAGATCATGAGATCGATACAAGACGATATCGCTAGGTTCGATACCTTTATCTTGCACGTATAACAATAACGTATATCAGTACACGGTAAGACATCATGTCGTACATATCTAAATCGGTCATAGTCTCTACAAATATAGATCTCTCATCGAGTCTAGAGGAATATAACTCTAAACTCTCAAGGGTAATTACGACGCTAGATCGAAAGGATCGTCTAACGTCGAGTCGCCCGTACACATCTAAGGATGTCTGTAACAAGTCTTACGTCAGATAGGATGGATGCGAGGCATAGTAACGAGCAGATAATTCGCTCTCAACACCGCCAAGGACCTCATCAAAGGACAGATGGAATCGCTGATCGTAGGATTATGGAGAGGATCGAATAAAATACGTCAACTTGAGAAGAGTACTCGTCAAGGGATGGAGGAGGTGCGGAAACTGGCTCAAGATCGTCTCGACGAAATAGAACGACGCTTGACGCTTTAAGTTCAAAGTGCTAAGCCTAGAGGAGGCTTTCGAGATGCATCGAACACATTTACAAGATTTTATAGCCGGGGGTTTACTACGCTTAAGAGGACGGATGACAACAAGCTTACGATGCAGACGGTTTAGTTTTGCGAAACATAGGTTTGCCCTCATTACCTTCAGACGCCGCACCTAAAGCGTATGTAGCTTAGGGTTAATCGTAGTTTCATCTACATCTACTTGGATTCGAAACCTATGGGGAAAAGGATGCGAGACATTTCGAATGACTCTAACGGGGGAACGCGGTTATAAGTTCAAGAGGGCGGGCATCGTTTCAACGATGGTCATGAACTGAAAGATATTATTTGCTTGTTGAATCTTTAAAATTATCGACGATCCACCTTTCGAGGTGTTCAAAGATGACTCTATATCTTTCATGATAGAAAACGCCCGACAACGTCTCAGATTTTACACGTAGAATTAGGTTTTTACTTACGTTTAGATATAATGAACCGTTTCTACACGGTAAGATGAGAGACATTCACACCTTACATCATGACGACGAAGGTCGCGGAGGATATCACAAAAGCTAGTAAGATTATTAAACGAAAGTATAAGCAACTACGTGATGCCCGGCACGAGTCTGTGCACGTCGCGAATGAAACGTTCAAACCTATCACGGATCCTCTAAACAGGATGGTGAAGGCGCTCGCGGAACTGAGGAGACGGAAGCCTTACCTGAGAGATTGGAAAACACCATCTATTGGATACTTATCTTTATTCATCTCACGCACATTCCGATAAGACCTACGGAGTCCGTCATGAAGGTGACTCTACCAAGCTCGGAGATAGCCATATCGTATTCAACGGGAGAGACGGTACAATACTCCTTAACAATAAGACGGTACCGTATACTCGAGGACTATTAGAATTATTTTCAGAAGAGCACCTACCCATTATACTAAGGAGGATCTGAAAGTATACAAGTCTATGCTTGAAGAAACGAACCGCGCATCGGTTGAGAAACGAACCGTACGCTCGTATCAAGATGCGAGCCGGATCAAAGTATTCGTTAATCATCAAACCTATGTTTGAGGAGGAGCTTGAGGGTGAGGGTTTATACAAGATGGAGACAGGAAGAGGGGTCGATTATACCTATTGGGACGATCCTTACGAATTGGTCGATCGATTACGACTCTTGCGCACATCTACCGAGGGCTGGTCATTTCCGCTCACTATAACGAGATCGTTTCTATCATTGAGGAATTACGTGAGGCGGGAATCATCGTATATAAGACGTTCATCTCATCTGTACTTTATCACAATCATGTCTGGCGTCAAGTGGGAGATTGCGCGTGAACTTCATCGTCCGGCAAGACGACGATTTCCTCGAAGACACGTTAGCGTACGAGGCTTGAACGAGCTCCTTCAGGCCGATCTGGTGGAGATGATACCCTAACTCTGGATCGAATAAGGGCTTCAAGTACCTTCTCACGTCATCGACGTGTATTCCAAGAGGGCTTGGGCCGCACCCGTCAAGACTAAGACGGGTAAGAACGTCAGCGCCGCAATGGCTCTCCTCCTCGACAAGGTGGGTTTACCTCGCGTACGTCATCTCCAAACGGATAATGGTACAGAGTTTTACAACCCGGAATTCAAAACGCTCATGAAGAGAAAGAGAATCAATCATTATTCTACATACAGCAACGTCAAGGCTAGCGTCGTGGAACGATTCAATCGTACTCTCAAGAACATGATGTGGAGGAGGTTCACGGCTAAAGGTTCATATCGATGGATCGATATGATCGATTCCTTAATGGACGAATACAACCGTACAGTACACTCGACCATAAAGATGAGACCTATAGACGTCAAGGACGATAGACTTTTACATACCGTCTATAAATGTTTCAAGATGTTAGATTCCACGCCGAACATTTTTAAAGTAGGTGATATAGTTCGTATCAGCAAGTATAAGGACGTTTTTGAAAAGGGTTATACTGCGAACTGGTCGACCGAACTGTTTAAAATACGTAACGTCGTCGAGACTAATCCCAGGACCTTCCTACTCGAAGATATGAAAGGTAATCCTATCACGGGAGGTTTCTACGGTAAGGAGCTTAGAAAGACTTCGTATCCGGATGTTTACCTCGTAGAGAAGATAATCAGACGTTCTGGAAATAGAGTATACGTCAAATGGTTAGGTTCGACTCGTCTCACAATTCGTGGATCGAGGCGAAGGATATAGTGTAGAAGGAGGGGAGGGCGCGTTCTCCCTCCTCCATCCCGAGCGTATAAAGCGGACGCGAGGCGGGGAGACGTATCTTATTCAACATGTTTAGGCAGTTGGGTTACCGTCTGGAGGACATGAGCGATATTAAGATTTCGAACGGTGGTTTAGAATACCATATCGCGCGGACCGATAAAGGTTACAGCGAGTGCTGTGATTCTTCCGTGCACTGGCTCGGATGCCATAATCCCGGAATGTGGGAATCGAGTCAGTCTGTCGAACGCTGTTCTAGCGCTTGCCCGGTCTACAATCTTAAGGAAGGAGACGACCCGCTAATTCTCCGGGAATCGAGTCGGTCCATCGAACGCAGTTCTACAGCTTTCCCCGAGGACGAGCCGCAAATTCTCCAGGAATCGAGTCAGTCCGGTGAACGTAGTTCTACAGCTTGGCCTGAGGAGGAGGAGTCGCCGGAGGAGGAAAACGCTTGTGCGTCGAGTTGGACCGAATCGAGCGTGAGGAACTCAATCGGGTCAAGCACATCTCTGAACTTGAAAAGTTTTGTACGTACAACGTTCGCCGCCTAGAAGGAGACGAAGAGATCAGTGAGGATGAGGACGAACCGAACATCATAACGCTAGACTATGTGGGCAAAGTGCATCTACCGGGTAAAAACTTTGGTGCGCGCTACAGGAGCCGCTTTAACGCTTCACAGAGAGGACTGTTATATCTGGGTGAAGGCGAGTACGAACTGTTCAAGTGGTGAAGTGTTCTAACATGTTTAGACAAGACTTTAGAGAAAGATATTTTTTTGTACGCATCAAGTGAAAGACTATGAGGGAAGTATGTATCATAATAATCTGGGTGAAGGCGAGTACGAACTGTTCAAGTGGTGAAGTGTTCTAACATGTTTGGACAAGACTTTATAGAAAGATATATTTTGTATGCATCAAGTGAAAGACTATGAGGGAAAGAGAATTTATATGTATGTATCATCATAATCTTAAGAATATACTCGCTAAATAAAAAAGTTGTACTATTTATTTAAGTCCTTGATCGTAGAAATAAAAGCTAAGGTCTTTTATAATAAGGGGCTATGTATGTTTCATTCGGAGCAAGAAAATATCATTTTAGATATGTATTTTTTCCAGCCTATTCGAGGGAAGGAGAGCTATACCAAAAAAACCGTCATCTCCTACTCTGAGAGAGAGGAGGAGAGGGAGAGACAGAGAGATAGAAAGAGGGGGGAAGAGAAAGAGAGAGAGACAGAGAGATAGAAAAGATCATTTTAGATATGTATTTTTCCAGCCTAGTCGCGGGAAGGAGGGCTATACCAAAAAAAACCCGCCACCTCCTACTCTGAGAGAGAGAGAGAGAGAGGAGGAGGAGAGGGGGAGACAGAGAGATAGAAAGAGGGAAGGTGAGGAAGAGAGAGACAGAGAGATAGAAAGAGGGGAGGAGAAAAAGAGAGAGATAGAAAGAGGAGAGAAAGAGAGAGAGACATTTCTCCTCCCGTCTCTACGCACCCGCGAATCCACGCCGCGGGAGGGGAAGGGGGGACTCCTTCATCCATGGAACACGCGAGCCAACGGCGCGGGAGGGAAAGGGGTGAGGGAAGCTATAGCGTCACTTCCGCTTCCGTCCTGATAGTTGACTTCTGTTCCTACTTTCATCCCCCCATTTTTAAAAAAATTTGATGCTTCAGAAGTTATTTAGAGTGGTACTTTTTCAAGAAATTTTTAAAATTCGGATAACTTTACAAGCTATTTTATATAGTTCTCAACCAGATTTTAAAAAATATAGCTACCCCCATTTTTTTTAAAATTTGGATACTTCTATAAATTTTTTAGATTCTTATTAGACTGAATTTTCCTCGAAAATTAGATGCCTCTGAAAACTATTTATGTGGTCTTCACTCAGCAATATTTTGAAAAATTGTATTTTCCTTGAAGCTACTTGGAATGTTTGTCTTCTTGAATTTTTTTGAATATTATACGCTTCTAGAAGATATTTAAAGTGGTCTTTCACCAACAAATTTTTGAAAATGGAATGCTTTCAGAAACTATTTGGAGTGGTTCTCACGTGAAGCTTCTTCAAAATGACATGCATCTGGATATTATAAGAAGTGGTCTTCCCTTAGTAATCTTTGAAATTTGGATGGTTATAGAAACAATTTAGAGTGCTTCTCTCCTGATTTTTCCTAACAGTTAGATATCTCTAGATTCTAGAAGTTATTCGAAGTGTTCTTCCCGGTCAATTTTTGGAAATTGAATGCATCTATAAGTTGTTTTGATTATTATTCAAGAGCCTGTTTCAGCTTCATATTCAATATCAGAGGATTTGAAATATATCTGAGGGAGAGAAAATGTATTTCAAGGGTGGCATATTTTGCCCAGGGGGCAATGCCCCATGCTCACCCGCTTCCACCACCCCTGATTACTAGGTCAAATACGGTATATAATATTTATACTTTTCAAGCAACTCTAGTCAATGTAGAGTATTTTCTAGAAAACTATAGGCCTAGCTATATTTCTAGAGCTTCTTTCAACACTTTGTCTTATTTTAAGTAAGTGCATAATTAACGTGTATACAAGGCATACACAACCAAGCCTTAGTTTATAAAGAATTCTTTCGGAGCAATGTGAGAGTGTTGAGTCCCCTATCTCACATCTACCTCCCCCACCCCTCTCCTTGGTACATCCCTGGAAATCACACATAGTTCACACACTCTAACCTACCATGTGTGAATGTATAATGTTATACTCGTATGCTGGTTGCATACCCCTCCCTCTTTCGTATATTTTGAACTCAAAATTAGACTTCAACTAAACCTGATACACACATAAGCGTTTAACAGGTCGTCTCTAATTTAGTTTATCTATTTATCTTCGTCGGTGACCTGGTGGTCTAGGGTAAGGTGTCAGACTTCTATGCTGGCGGCCGGGTTCAATCCTCGGTCCCGGCAAAGATTTATCTGATTACCAAACCTTCCTTCACCTCTGACAAGACATCTTGTGAATGTGAGGAATGCCAGGTCTCCACCGTGGTTCGATTCACGTTAAACTGTAGGTCCTTCATTTCATCTCACAATCACCCTACCATTACACATTAGCGTAAGTGCGTATAACCCGAACGGGTAGTAAGACGCGGTGCTAATAATAATAATAATAATATTTATCTTCGGGCTACCATTCCAATACCATTGTTGGACAAAGTTTGTTTGTTTCTTTAGTACATCTCACACTACATTTTCAGCCTATATACTTATATGATAATTACTCTAATGAGATAGGGGTGAGGAAGGGAACAGTTTAAAGAGAATATACCCGCCTTTGAAAGAGGGTGAGAAACTATTTAAGAAAGAACACCCTCATTGGTCCTGACCAGGCTTTGAACCTGCCCGTTATCAGCAGGCCAGTCTAACACGAGATTGACGCCTTAGATTATTCTATCATTGAAGTGGGTCAAAGTTTATTAAAGTCAATTTATTTCGAGCCTAATCGACGCCTAGAAATGTACCATAAACATTTTGCTAAACGAAGACATCGATGTCTGCATACTTATATCAAAATGGAACAGTATTAAAATACAGCAGCTTGAACTGTACTGAAACACTTGACATTCAAAAAAGTGTGTTAAATATTTTCAATCTCTTGCACCCATGTGGACTATTCGAATATTTAAAGTTCTATTAAATGGTGTTGGTATCATAGGGAAGGTAAAATTGAGAGAGAAAAAAGTATTCGCTTTTGCGTGGAATGTGTGGAAAATATTTTCGGGAAAGTCACCTATGTTATCAAGTCGGTATTAAAACCTGTACTTCCTCATCACAAGAAAATCTGACAAATCGAGAAAGAAGTCGTAGCCTACGTGCCCATTGGAACGGATATATTCACTTTTGAATAAAATGTTTGCGTGTGTGTGGGAAGGGGGTTGGGTGGTCAGTTTATTCAGAGCCAACCTCAATCGCTGTCAGGCCACACTGCTTAAATTCCTATCTTCTGTGTCGTTTTTTGGAACTAATGTACTTCTATATTATGTCTAATCTTGTACTCCACCCTTCACCTACAACTACCCTTTAGTTATGTCAATAGGAAAGAGGGGAATAAAAATAACGAAACTTCTTATCTCAAGGTAAAGAGGAATTCTCGCTGCTAATTCTCAAATATTCTAAAACTTTATGTTGAGAGCCCAACAAAAAATTACTCTAATTTTTAGAGGAAAGTTAAATCTAGAGCTTTGTTTCATCAAGCCTAGTATCGTAGCTTCGCAAATATGCTATGCTTAAAAATTAATTTGAAAAAAACTTATGTCAAATTTTCACAATTATTTTTTCTATTAATGAAACTCAAACTATAGGGTTGTCAATAAAAAAGATCCCTATTGGAATCTTTAGACCATGTTTTGGTGTGGACCATATTTTTAAATAACTTATAATTAAATATTGCGTAGGAACGCAACGTTCAAGTGTCAATTTCTCTCCTAGCTTTAACGGACTAGTTGAACTTAAAAAATAATTTTTAAACGCTGCGTGGTTGTTTAACTTGGCACTCAATAGGTAGAGTCCTATTTTATAAAATATAAACTTTTTTATGGCCAACATTATTAACATTTTACTATTTATTGGTGTTATCTTATTCGATTCGATACTATTTATCGAGTAACAACTGCAGAAAATATTACTTGACGTATGAATACGTTGTACTAGATCTAATAGTTTTCTAGTTATCGGATAGTATTCTTCCTATGAAAACAAGCTAGCAATGATAGTGTTTATTTGGTCTTTTCTACGGGATGTAAAGTTCACGTAGCCGGGACTTTCGACATATTATTAATGAGCGACGGAACTACGACGAATAATGTAGCTTTATTGTGTGACAAAGAAAACCATCCCCTTTTAATTATAATCCCTATTTACAATCATCCATACGTCACTATTCCAACAATATTACTACTTCTAAATGGTATCGCCTCTTTGGCGTGTATTGGAAAGGTTCTTTTGTTTTGTTATTGGCGGGGGTTGAAAAGAAGTGATATTAATGCCGGGATGTAAAAACTTTACAATCATTAGAAAAGAAGAAAAAAGGACTTGTTACACTACTTATTACCAGTTTAAGATTATGAAAGGATGTACACCAGGATCTTGATTACTACTTGAAGAGTTTGTGAGGACATGCATATCCTTCAGTAAACATAAAGAGATATGTACATATGATCGAGTTCTCGACTACAGATGGTCTAGGGTGAGAAGTTTCAATTTTCTTATATTATTGTGGGACTGAGGATGGTTTTTAATAAAAAAAAAGGTAAATAATAGGTGGCTGTGAGCAGTGTGGCTATTTTGTTTGACTCAAGGAAGTCTAATTGTGTTAAGGGTAAATAATAAACTTTCTGTGCCATAATTTTGTACGTGGTTGGACTTAGGTATATATGTTGGTTTTATTTTGCCTTTGAAAATGTAAGGAAAAAGGTTTTTTTTTTAATTTTGTTATCGAATGATTTAAATTGAATTAAGATTGTGATATAATAATTATAGCTTTGACAACAAAACAAATGTTATATAAATATGTTAACCTAGATATGTGATTTACCG
>JBCFYV010000012.1:6878232-6914238 GCA_039000515.1 Timema cristinae
TAAAATTTCCCTCTCATTTTAAATTATTATTCTTAGTAAGAGCATATAACTTTTTAAATATGACGTCATTACGTCTACTGACATAATGTACCTCGGTACTTAAACAACAATTATCTGTCACTATAGACACGCCTGCACAATTAATTATCTGTCAGTCACTTAATATTATTCAAATCTAATATATAATGTGACGTCATACTATCATACGTCCTTAATTATCTTATGATGTCACGTACACACAATTAATTTACGACAGTTGTTGCCATAATGTACCTCGGTACTTAAAACCACAATTAATTATCTGTCAGTCACTTAATATTATTCAAATCTAATATATAATGTGACGTCATACTATCATACGACTTTAATTATCTTATGATGTTACGTACACACAATTAATTACGTGCCTCGCACTTAATATCATTCAAATCTGTGACGTCCGGAACGTCACCATATCTGATACGTTTATTCTTGGCTTATTGCCACTGCTTATAGTCTGGCTTCTACTACTGTTGTTCTTAAGGTTAAATTAAGAGGACATACGTTTACCTGACCTAACATTGACAATAATGGCATTTTTGTGGATATGTGAATTTTTGTGGTTTTAATTATTTTTCTTGCTTATATGAAATAGTCTGACTAGTCATGCTTTGTCCATGTATTTAGCTCTTTACAAACCAGCAAGCAAATTAAATTATACAAAGAATTAATTGTATGACACACAGTCAATAATATTTTTAGTAAATGTCAATTTAAAATTTGCATTGTAATCACATTTTTTGTTTTGCAAATTTTTCAGTTAAATTTGATTTATCAGATCTAAGCCTTCTAATTATTATACTATCCTGATAAATCAATTTATCACTATTTAGAATATAGTTCAGCGTATTTATCCTTAAAGAAATACAAACAAACAAAAAACTCCAATAGTATGTAATTTACACTTTCGATAAGCTAATTTATGAATAATGGTACCGACCAACATTTCCCTTAGGTCCATGTCAATGTGGTAGTCAGGGAACCAAGAAGTTACTCGTATACATTAAAGTATTAACATAAACAGTGTCGCTGTAGTCTAATTGCTTGGGTGAATATAATCAAGTTTAATTAGGGCAGTAGACCGCTCAAGGTTAATTAACAAGATTGATCACAACACAACACTAACTTTCAGAGTCAAACTTAAACTGACAATATTCATAGTTAAACTGCGAGTCAGACTACTAAGACAAAAATAGTACATTTAAATATATTAGTTGTGGTAGCTTCTTAAACAACACGCTGCTCAACACTACTATAAACAAATGAAGACATACAAAGCTGCATGGCCAGTGAAAACCTGGTTTTAGTACGGACACAGTCCCGGCTAAGCATATATTAATATAGTAAGATAATACGTTGGAACATAGCTGCCTTGGGAAAGCATTGAGTCCTCATCAGAAAACGTAGTCTAATTAACCTATTGCTAATAGAGCAGATCAAACTTGTATTAAAGAAGTTACAGCAGCGTTTCTTTGAAACTAGGAAAGTCAACAAAGACCTTCATCAATCATATTATGTTGTGATAACACAATCTCGGCTTGGTTGAAAGCATAGTAAATAAATAACCAGACACTGAAGGCTAAGATTAGTAAATAAACAATAATAGGGCCTAATGATAATTAGGAGCCCCAATGCTAGTTATAACATCCCAAATAAGTTAAGAATTTTAACTAGCAATAACGATATTAGATTGGAAATTAGATAAAGAATACAGACGGAAAATGTATATTATTACTTTGTCAATAAGTGGTTGACATCTAGCCTGTTTTCAAAGAATGTGACACTTAGATTATACAAAACTATATGTCTAACGGTTGTTCTCTAGGGGTGTGAAACGTGGTCTCTTCCCTTAGATGACAAAAACAAATTTTTGTTTTTAGGTGTTCTGTCTTACGATAGGTACATTCCTTTTGACCGTGAACTTAAACACCAATGTGCCCTGTCCTCTACCCCCTCCTTTGGCTCCATAATTTTCTTCTTCCCTACAAATCATTTAGTATTTGAACCTTTCTTTTTCCCTTTAATCTCTTCTTTCCCTCAACTTTCTTTATATGGCGTGTGCAGAAGATAGTTCCTTCTAAAGATGTGCCCAAATTTCCGGTTTATTTGTTGGGGGAAGGGAACTCACATCCAAAATGGTTTTTTTCCCTTACCCACTCGGGGTTAGTACTTCTTCATTTTTTCCCCCTCCCTGACCCCCCAAATTTTTATGTCTTCCCCAAAGCAGCACATTAAAATTAATTTTATTATTTTCCATCTTTCTAAGAGTCAAAGTTTTTTTTCTCCATGCAGTGTTATGCTAAAATTTGTAGCATCTTATCAATTTATTTTTAAGTTCAAAGCTCAACTTGTGGTCACCCAAAATATTTTTCTTGTTGAAAGCTTCCTTAGCTCCATGATCCCTCGACCTAATTTATTTTTAAAAATAGGCATCCTTTGTCAGCGGGACTTCCTAGGTACTTGAACGGGTCTATGTTTTAAAAAACCCCCGGGTTTTCCATTTTTAATTTTAAACGGCTCTTCATTTTTTGAAATCACTATCACTTTTGACTTCCCCATATTTATCTCCATCCCATTTTTCCCCCTATTTTCACTAGCCGGCCAGCTAGGGTTTGATCTCTGTTATTTTATTGTTTTTTTTAACACGCCCTCCTATCCTAAAAATTCCCAAAAGTCTCTCTAAGGCTTTCCTGCCCGTCACTTCCATACAAATTGAAAAAAATGGGTGATACCCCCAGTACCCCCATTTAAATCCTTTTTTCTTTTAAAACAATGTTGGTTTTTTAAATCATCCAGCCTCCCTTTTCTCTCGCTGCCCTAGGCACAGGTTTGCAAACATCCTTTTTTCCCCTTTCCGGGTTGATGCCAAATCTTTTGAGTGTTTCCGTCAGTTTCTACCTTTTAAAACTTTATCAAACGCCTTTTTGCCAGTCAATGATCCCACTGTAGATTTTTCCTTGACTTCCAGCACTTTTTCTTAAATTATTTTCGCATACCGACGGCAACACTGGTTTTTTTTCTATTTTCTAAATTTGGGGTTCTAAGACCCTCACTTTATATTTTTTTTTTTCCAATCGTCTGTTTAGTATTATTTCCATGATATTTACCACATGAGGAAAAAGAGGCTTTATTTTCCTGTTGTCACTGCATTTATTGGGGTTGTTTCTTCTTTAGCGCCCCCATGGTTACAGCTAGAAAGTTATATAGATCCTATTTGAAGTTTTGTCAGAGCCATTAATTCTTTGTTTCCTAGTTCCTTCAAAAGTTTAGTGGTTTTTTTATCATCTCCAAACAGCGTTCCCTTTTTTGCATGTCCTTTTTGGCTCTCTTACTTCACTCTTTAAAATTAATTTTTTTTTTTTTAATTTCTAAAAAGTACCATTTTTTTGTTTCTTAATTTTTCTAAGTCTTTTTTGCATATAAGGTTAAAATTTCTTCTCTAATTTCCCTTTGGATTTGAAGTAGATATTTTCTATTGGATGGAAGCTAGTTAGAAAAAAAATTTAATACTTTATTCAAAAATTTGTACATTATATTTGGTAAAAACCATAGCTCACTTGGTTTGAACCGTAAGTCTCCCCATTATATGTTTAGGAAAACTCAGAAGGTGCAAATCTTAAGCTACCCTTTGGGAATACGGGTGCCATGGTTAAGATTTCTAGGTTTCTTGGTTTTGGGCTCTAGGGGAAAAAATTAGTAAATTTAAAAAAAAAATTTATAATTCATTAATTTTTATTTATTTGAGTCCCGGGAGAATAAAAAAACCCAAAAAATTAAAAAGATGTTAAAATTTTATATTAATACAATTTTAGAGAAATTTAGATAGTAATATTATTTCTTAATACTTGATATTTGAATCCAATTTAAACGAACGAATAATTTTTTTAAAAAGGTTTTTAAAAAATAAAACATATTTATAATTTTCCCTATAAAATTTAAATTTCAAGGCCAAAAATAAACAGTATTTTTCCCAATACACTTTTTTTTTAAAAAACTAAAAGTGAAACTCTTGACTTCCAAACTTCTCCCAAAGGTGGCCGTTTTACTGGAAATTTTTTTTAAAAAGCCCCCGTTATTTAAGGTGGGGTTGGGTTTTTTTTTAATATGGTTTATTTCAAAATAAGTGCGAGATTTTATCAACATTTTTCCCACAAGTTTAAAAAACCCCTTACATTTTAAGTTTTGGGGGCAGAAAAATAATGTATGTAAAGGTGGATTTCTCATTTTAAAACGACGTTTATTGCAAAATAAAAATTCATCTTTGAAAAAACTAGAAAAACAACCAACCTTTCTTAAACAAATAAATTTAAAGAAATTTTCTAAGCTTTTTTGGGAAAACAGTTTTAATGATTTTAAATCTTCAAAACTGCTATTCCCATAAGAAATCCCTTAGGGGGAAGATTTTTTCCCTTAAATTGGTGGAGGCACTATAAAGGGGTTTTTTTGGGTTTCAAAAAAAAACATTTTGAAAAGTAAATAAACCCAAAACTAATTTGTATGTTTTACAGATGTTGGCGAAGAAAGTTCGCATAATTATTTCACACTACTTGTAGAGGTTTTTGGTTTTAATACGTATTCAATAGTGAGAGCTGTTTATAAAATTGTTCCTCTTTTTTGTAAAAATTAAAACCCCTTTAAAATTTTCAATTTTTTAGTTGGTTGGATAAATTAAAAGTGTTATTATTAAATTTTTTGGGAACCAAGGGTGCTAAATTTCAGTTTTCCCCCGGAAGTGGTAGTGGTTATTTAATTTTAGAAAAAATTTTGATACAATAATGAGTGATACAAAACTGGGATGAATAAAAATTTCCCAAAAATAAATATTATTTTCGGGTAAATACAAACAGTCCAACTAAGGAGCTAAACAGTTTCTTAATAGAAAATCCTGACTAACTCAAAACTCAATTTAAATTCCCATAGCATCTATTAAAATCAATTTTTATTTAAAATATCATTTAAAAGGGTGATATTATTTTAAACTATAGCAATATTTATCAGTCCTCCCCCTGTTTTATAGAGTTCAAATCTTGTATAAATTTACGTAGGATACATGACGGACAGTGTACCTGAAACAAAGAACCATCACTACCATTGAACGTAGGGTTCATGCTGGACAGTGTCACTGAAACGAAAAGCAATCACTGCCGTTGAACGTAGGATACATGATGGACAGTGTCATCTGAAACAAAATTAATCACTGCCGTTGAACGTAGGATACATGATGGACAGTGTCATCTGAAACAAAATTAATCACTGCCGTTGAACGTAGGATACATGATGGACAGTGTCATCTGAAACAAAATTAATCACTGCCGTTGAACGTAGGATACATGATGGGCAGTGTCATCTGAAACCAAAGTAATCATTACTGTTGGACGTAGGATACATGACGGACAGTGTCACTCGAAACGATAAACCATCCCTACCGTTGAATGTTGTATAGAGGTATGGCTATTAAATAACCGGACTGAAGCTATAACACTTTTTATTCATCACCAATTACAGCAGAAGTTTTATTGCCTTCAATGTACTCCCTTGGCGATCCCTACACCGCTCCATACGACGTTTCCATTGTTGAAAGCAGCGCTGGAAGTCCTCTTCTGTCAGCTCGTTGAGAACCTACGTCATTTCTACTTTAACCGCTTCCACACTTTCAAATCTTGTCCGCTTCAGCGCCGACTTGACCTTGGGAAATAGAAAAAAGTCACATGGGCAAGGTCGCACGAGTACGGTGGATGTTCCAACACAGTCATGCCGTATTTTGTGAAGAACGCTTTCACAGACAAGGCAGAATGAGCTGGTGCATTGTCTTGGTGAAGGATCCAGGACTTGGTCTTCACAAATTGGGTCTTCGTCTTCTCACACGCTCACGTAGGGCCGTCAGAACCTCGATGTAGAAATGTTGATTGACCGTCTGACCCTCGGGTACCCAGTGAACGTAGACAATGCCACGAATGTCGAAAAAGACAATCATCATTGCTTTGAATCTGGATTTGCTCATCCTGGCGTTTTTTTGCCTTGAGGAGCTTGGGCTCTTCCAATGCATGGATTGCCTCTTTGTTTCGGGATCGTAAGTAAAAAACCACGATTCATCACAAGTAATCACCTTGTCTAACAAATCTGGATCAGTGGTGATGTTGTTTAGGATGTCAGTACAAATGTTTTGTCTTGATTCCTTTTGCTCGGGAGTGAGGAGTTTCGGCAAACCTTCGCATGTTAAATGATTCATCAAAATCCGTCAAACACTTTCTTTGTCGATTCTGCCATTTCAGCAAGCCCTCGGATGCTCAGAAGACGATCAGCACGGATTAATTTTCCAATTTTTTCATCCGTTTTTGCGTTGAGGGCCATCTGGGCGCCGATCGTCTTCGGTCGTTTCACGACCTTCTTTAAACCGTTTAAACCACTAAAAAACTTGTGTGCGGGATAAACATTCATTCTCGTAGACTTCTTTCAACATTGCATAAGCTTCTGTGGCAGTTTTCCCTAATTTAACAAGAAACTTGAGGTTAACCGTTGCTCCGTCTGACCACTTGACATTTTTCCGACGCGCCACTAGTGCATAGACTAATTCAATCAACTGCTACAGTCAAACTGAGCAACCTGTGCTTTTCTAGCGAGCTCAGGGTGGGGGAAGGACCATCAGACACAGTCATGTTCAAACATGTCACGGCACGCTCGCAGTTTGCAAGGGCAGCATCAGTCCGGTTATTTATAGCCACACCTCGTACGCGACGGACAGTGTCACCTGAAACCAAACCAACCACTTATATAATCATTCCACCACAGTTAAACGTAGTAAAAACGATGGAAAGCACCATCTGAAACCATACGATCCTTTATATGATCATGACACCACCCTTTAACATTCATCACCCTACTGTTCCCCTTTGGTGTAGTTAAATGAATATAGCCAGGACAATTTAGTATTAAGATGAAGCGTAAAATATTGGATTATTAAAAAACTTTTCTTTGTATTATAACTAATGTATTTATAGAGTACACGTTCTGATCAAATTTTTTCTAAATATTTGAACAAAATGACCAATTTGGATGTCATATTGTACCAATGTACTAGTTATCAGCTCAGTAATTTTTCGTTTTATTAATTGGTATATAAGCCTCTCTGCATTCAGTTATAAACGAATTTGTATCAATAGGTTTTCTTGGCCTTGAACGTATTTGATTAATGTGAGTAATCACCACAATAAAAACAAATACATTGAAAATATAATTGTTATTCTATGGGTACTCAAAATAATCCAAAACTATAGTCAGTAGGTGTTCATCTTTTCCAGGACAGCACCTTTTTATAATACTGTAGTTCATGTCCTATATTCTGTAGTCTATACTCTTCAGGCGTCACTTATCAGCGAGAAAATCACGTCCACTTTTGTTATTTCAAAGAATTTGTAAAACCGTGTTTTTACTGCTTCAAATAAACCCCAAGTTAGATTCAAGCTTTCAATAATGACATAATTAACACGATATCATTCATTACTTGATAATATGGTTGATTGAATTCTGTCAGGGAATGACCTAATGGAAAAAATACCTGGTTCAAGAAACGGAAGACAAAACTTTACTCATGGAAGAGCTCAGGAGATATCAGCAGGTAGCAACAAACTACATCTTTATCAAGCAGCGATTCAGGAAAGGTGTGGAGGATGTTAAAACATTTACAGGTGCCAACATCGAACCGGACCATAACCATATGGTGGCGTACATTGAAACAAGAATGAAGAGGATCAGAAACACGAGCAAGAGAAAATCAAGGGGGGAATTAGAAAAAAATAAGAGGTAAGAGTGACATTGTGAGAAATTCATTAGAACAAATGTTAAATTAAGTGTCAGAAAAAAGTATAATTGTGGAATGGAAGTGGAATAGTGGTAAGAATATTTTTTTTAAGCTGCTAAATGAAAATGTTGGAAAAGTGAGGATGACTGGATGAAAGCCTTGGGACACAACAGAAATGATTAAGAAAATTAAATAAAGATGGAGATAGAAATACGTCAAAAAAAAGAAGAATATATTAGGCTTAACAACGAGGTAAGGAGAGAAACAGACAGAGCGAGGAAATACTATATAAAGAAGATATATGATTTGACTATTTAACTGCAAAGAAAATGAAAGTATGCCCTCATGCACCATAAATCAAAGGAACTGGGATGGAATTAAAATAAAGTTTTTTGTGAAAAATTAGGAATATAAAACACCAAAGGTCAGGTGGTGAGGATCAAAAAGGCCCGCCCCAATTTTTTGGGGAAAAAGATTTTTATAGAAAAACTGGGGCGAAAAGGGGAAAATTTGACCAGACAAGCGGGGGATTGAAGCAGAAGAAAGGTAGATGAAGACGGGGAAAACCAGATTTTATAGAAAAAGAGGGGGGAGAGAATAAAGTACACGCGAAGAAGAAAAGCTGTGGAGAGGGTTTAACTTTTACTAAAAAAAGCTTCAAAAGGGAAAATGGGGACCCAACAGATGCATGGCTCTGACAAAAATTTTTTAAATAGGATCTACAAAACAGAAGAATTGCCCAAGGATTTCCCTTTATGAATATCCGTAGTGGCCCCAAAAGGGAAGAAAAAAAAACAAAAAAAAAAAATGCAGTGACCACAGGTTTCTTCAGCCTTTTATTTTAAATTTGGGAAGATTGTGGGCAAAAATACTCAACAGGTAAATTGGAACAAAAAAATAGAAAGTGTGGGAAAAGAAGAAAATTTGAATTCAAAAAAGGAAAAATTGGAAGAAGAGATGCCATCTAAACGCTTAAGATGTTTAAAAAAGGGGAATACGGGAAAAGTCAATTAAGAGGTCACCTTAGTTTAAATCGTTTGGCAAAAGAATTTAAATAGAGTTTTGTGGGGGGAAAATAAATGTAAATTTTTAAAGGGGAAAATTGGCATAAACTTGAGAAAACAGAAGGCTGTTTTAAAAACCTGTATCTGGAGGGGCGAGATAAGGTGAGTCTTAATGAGGGGGAAGAAAAAACCCTACGTAAAAAAAATAAAAAGAGGTGGGGGACAGGGATGTATTTGTCCCCCAGTCTTTTTTTACTCGTATGAAGGGGTGGCTGCTCTGGAGGGCCCGTGGAATTTAGTTAGTAGGACACGTCATTAACAAAATTTAAAGCCGGGTTGATCTAGCATTGCTGGGTGAAAAAAAAGAAGAGTTGGGGGAAACATTATGGATTGGCTGATGGGGGTTTGGGGGAATATAGGGCATGGAGATCAACATTGAAAAGTAAAAATTTATAGTGTTTTCAAAAAATTTTGGAAGAGCCACTGAAAATAAATTTTTGGGAAAAACCCAATTTTTTTTTTTTTTGGGCCCCCCCCCCCCCCCCAACCATAGAGCAGTTAAAGAACCTGGAGGGGTTCTGTGTCAAAGGATGCCTTTTTTAACCAAAAAAATTTAGACCCAAGGTTTGCCCTTTTGGTAAAGGGAAATTCTTTAAACAAGTTGGGGTTTTCTCCCTAAACTTTGGAACGGAGGAAGAAACTGATAAAATTATACTTTTGGAAAAATTCCAATATATGGAGAAAAAATTTTTTGGACTTCGGGAAGAAAAAAAAAGAAATACTTGGAGAGATTTGAAAAGGGGTGATTTTAAAGGGACTTGAGAAGATCAGGTGGACACACAGAGTGACAAAAGAAGAAGTCCCAAAAAAGAGTGGGGTGAGAAAACTATTTTGTATTTGGGTTCTTAAGCGCAAAGGAAACTTGATCGGACCATCCTAGAAAGGTTTGGGGGCTGCTTTTCGTCATAGAAAGAAAGGTTTTAAAGAGAGAGGGGCTTTGGAAAAGGAGGATTAAAAAACTTGGTGACTTGAAAAGGGAAAAAAGATAATCCCCGGAGCTTTTGGAGTAGGCAGATGACAAGGGGCATCGGCAGTCTAAGTTCAAATGTCAAACGGAAAAGACCCCGGGCGTTTAAATCTAACAAACCCAATTAAAAAATAATGGAGGATAGTAAGACCAATAGCATTTGACTGAAAGGAGGTGAAAAAACTTTTTTTTTTTGGTGCCACTGATTGGAAATTTAAGCCAGGAAAAACTGGATAATTTTGAGTTAGCGTTAAAGCAAAGTTTTTTAAATTTTTTTAAATTTTTTTTTGACATAGTTTGTACCCCTTTTGGGCTAACACTTTTTTGAAGCTTCTTTGGCAGCCACATTGGTTTTAATCCCTGAGGGGGTATGGACTGCCGATAACTGGGAAAAATTAAAGTTAAAATTTAGGGGGGGGCGTTCAGGGGGGGGGGGGGGGTTTTTTAAAGGTTTTTCACTCTCCCCACCCCCGTAAATTGGGGGATACACTTTTTCTCAATTTGCGTCTTTTCAACCGAAAAAAATTTTTTTTAATTAATTCTTATGGTTAAAATCCTGCGGGTTGTAAGACCCCGGGTTTTTTAAAAAAAAAGAGGTTTTTTGGCCCCCTTGTAAAGTAAAAAACAACAACATATTTTTTTAATGTGTTTTTGATTTATTAGTAAACCCCTTGGGAAAACACGCATGCAAAGCCCCGCCAAGCTTGTGTTTATAAAAACAAAGATGTTAAAAAAAGTTCCAGACCTTTATTTTCCCCAGAACAAAAGTTTGTTAAATCAGTGTAGTGGTTCTCAAAGGGGTTTTTGTCACGGCACATGCCATGAAATTCTCTAAGTGTGCCGGGGAAATTATTGACGCTTTGCTTTTGTTGATAAAAATTTTTAAAATTTTTTTAAATTTAATTAAAAATGTTAAGGAAAATTAAAATTTAAAAAAAAAATATTTAAATCTTTTTAAAATTTTACTTTCTAGAAGGGAAATTTTAAAGTATTTTTTAAATTTAAAAATTTTTAATAATTAGTGAGGAACTTGAATTGTTGTTTCTCTTAAAAAAATTTTTTATTTTGTTGTCAAAATTTAGGGGAAAAACCCCCGCATTTTCCGGGGTTTAAAAACCCAGTGAAGTCTCTTTGTCTTTGGCATTTTCCCAGTCTACCCCCTTTTTTTATGCAAACTTACACATTCGTTTTACCCCGGGAAAAAAGAAAAAGTTTTTAAAACCCCCCTGGCCTATAAGTGAGTAAAAAACAGGGTTTTTTGGGCAAAAAATTAAAGTTAAAAAATAGTTTCTAAAAATTTTGGTCGAACAACCTTAAAAAACGTCAAACGCAAGGTGGGCCCTTATTTAAAACTTTAATGAAAATTTTGGGTTTTTAAAACAATTCAGGCATTTTTCGGGGGTTTGTTTTTTTTTTAAAAATTATTTGGGGTCTTTTTTTTAAAAATTGTTTTTTAAAAAAATTTATTATTATTAGGCACCGCGTTTTTATTTAAGGGTTCGGGTTTTTGGGTTTTCGAAATGGGGGTAAAGGGTAGGGGGGGGTTGTGGTTTGAAGGCCAACGTTTAAAGGGGGTTTCCGAACATGGGGGAGGCCGGGTTTTATAACCCTTTTTTTTTTGGTCAAAACTTTCGGGTTCCCCAAACATTTAAAAGTTAATGAGGGGTTTCTAACAAAAACCAGCAATTTTTTTGGGTTTCAAACCCTTTTTTAAACCCCTTTCTTTCAACATTTTTTAAAGGGGGTGGCATGGGAAGTTAATTACTTTAAAACACACTTATTATCTTAGCTTAGAAAAAACCCGTATATGTGGACACGGGGGGCCTAAGCGCCAGGTTTCATCTAGTATGTTTTGCTGCTGACGGGAAAGGGTCGGACCTCTATTTCAAACCGGGTTTTACTGAGGGTTTTAATATTTTATAAATTATTTCACACCCCCCATCCCCACAAATTTGGGAAAGGGATTCCTAATAATTCTCCCTTTCCTCCCCTACCCCCTAGGATCTTTTGGAAACATATTTTGGAAGGTGGGGGGAAATAATTAACTTGGAGAGGGCAGGGGGGGAAAAAATTCACAATAAAAACCCTTTTTGGCCCCGGGGTTTGCCTTTTCCCAGGCCGAAATTTTTTGGGAACCCTAAAAAAAAAAAAACCTCAAACGTCACTTTGTTCTTTTCCAGTTTATCCAAAAAAAAGCTTTTGGAAAACCCGTATTTAGGATAAAATTTCTTTTTGATTTTAGGAAATTGCGTGTTTAACAAAAAAGTTACAGTTAAAAATTTGTATTTGGAAACAATTTTATTTTAAATTAGTATTGTTTTCCCCCCAAAAATGTAAAACTGCATTTTAAAAAATGATGCGGATGTCTCCCCAAAGGCCGTTGCCGGAAAAAACAAGAAAGTAGTGCATGGCGCCCTTTGTTTCAATGGAATAAAAGGCCCACCCCTCAAGTTGACACCCTTTTTTAAGTTTAAAAAAACATTTGTTTAAATTTTTAAAAAAGCTGATATTTTTTTGGGTTAAGTTTAGATTTTTTTTTTTAAATGAGACATAAAAATTTTTTGCTAAACCTCAGCAAAATAAAATTGAAACTTTTTCAAATTTTGGGGGGGGGTTTTTAATTTGTTAACCAAAATTTTATTTGGCCCGGGAAATTGGTTTCGTTTTTTTTAAAAAAAGGGGGTTATTTTTCATTTTAAATTTTGGGTTTTTAAAACGATTGCCACCCTCGCTTTTAAATTTAGGGGGTTTACGCCAAACTTAAAGGGGGGAATTTTGGGATCCGGTTTGGGGGTTATTTTTTAGGTAGGGGGGGGAAGGGTGGCCCTGGTTTTCTTCCAAAATTTTTTACTGGGAACTTTTTGGGGGGGTTTTTAAAATGTTATTGGGCCCTTTCCTGAAGGGAAAAGGTAAATTAAAATTTAAAATTTTTCCTTTTTTTAATTTGGGGGGTTGGGGGAATTTTATCCCCTTTTCCCATTTACTCTACGACAATTTACAAGAGGCAAAGGGAATAAAGGGGAATTTTTTAAGGTAAATTTAAAAAAATTTCCGCTTGTTGAGATAATCGGAAAAAACCCCCTAAAGGGTAACGATTTTGAAAAACCCCCATACCCAATACAAACGATGGGATTCAAAAACAGGGTCCTGACATTCCGGGGGAAGACTGAGCACACCAATCAAGTTTTTTGGGGAGCCCTCGCGTTTACTGAGTAATATGGGGGCTAAGCTAACAAAAAGGTTTTTTTTTTTCCGGGGTTTAAAAACCCGGGAAGGGGGGGGCCAAATTTTCCGGGAAAAAAAAAAAAAAAAAATTTTTTTTTTTTTTTTAAAAAAAATTTTTTAAAAAATTTTAAAAAAAAATTTTTTTTAAAAAAAAAATTTTTTTTTTTTAAAAAAAATTTTTTTAATTTTTTTTCTTGAAAAAATTTTTTTTTCCCAAAATTTTTTTTTTTTTTTAAAAACCCCTTTTTTTTAAAGGTTTTAAAAAATTTTTTTTAAAAAAAAAAAAAGGGTTAAAAATTTTTTTTTTTTTAAAAAAAATTTTTTTTTAAAAAATTTTTTTTTTTTAAAAATTTTTTTTTTTTTAAAAAAAAAAAAAAGGGTTTTTTTTTTTTTTTTTAAAAAAATTTTTTTTTTAAAATTTTTTTTTTTTTAAAAAAGGGGGGAAGGGGGGGTTTTTTTGGGGGTTTTTTAAAAAAAAAGGGGGTTTTTAAAAACTTTTGGGGGGGGGGTTTTTTTTTTTTTTTTTCCCCTTTTTTGGGCCCTTTTCCTTTTCTTTTTTTTTGGGGGGGGGGGGTTTTTTTTTGGGGGGGGGGTTTTTTTTTTTTTTTGGGGGGGGGGGCCCCCCCTTTTGGGGGTGGGGGGGGGGGAAAAAAGGGGGGGGTTTTTTTAAAGTTTTAAAATTTTTTGAAAAAAAATTTTTTGGGGTTTTTTTGGGGGGGGGGGAAAAAGGGGTTTGGGTTTTTTTTTTTGGGGTTTTTTTTTGGGGTTTTAAATTTTTTTTTTGGGGTTTTAAGGGGTTTTTTTAAAAAAATTTTTTTCCCCCTTTTTGGGGGGGGTTTTTTTTTTGGGGGGAATAAAATTTTTTTTAAAAAAATTTTTTTTGGGGGGTTTTTTTTTTTTTTTTTAATTTTTTTTAAAAAAAAAAAAATTTTTTTTTTTTTTTTAAAAATTAATTTTTAAAAAGGGGGAATTTTTTTTTTTTTGGGGGCCCTTTTTTTTTTTTTTTCCCAAAAAAGGGGGGGGGGGGTTTTTGGGTTTTTTTTTAAAAAAAAGGGGGGGGTTTTTTTTTTTGGAAAAAAAAAAAATTTTTTGGGCCCTTTTTTCCCCTTTTTTAAAAAATTTAATTTTTTAAAAAAAAAAATTTTTTTTTTTTTTTTTCCCCCAGGGGAAAAAAAAGAAAAATTAATTTTAATACTTTTTAAAATTTTTTTTAAAAAACTTCCTTCGTTCTATTTTGAAAATATGGCGATGATTTTGGGTCCTTTTTCCCAATAGGAAGCTAATCTTCGCAACATCTTTTTTGCCAGGAGTTAACCTTTTTTTGTTGGTTTTATCACCGAAAACAAGGGGTCCCAAAAAAGCAAGGGGTAGGTCATATTTGGGGCCCCCCGAGCAAAAAATTTTGGTTAGAAAAATTGAACTTTCTACCAATTTGTTGGCTTGGGGTATTAGCCGGGCTCTCCGGGCCAAGGGGCGTTTAAAAGAATGAATTTTTTCAATTTAAGGGAAATTTTTTTAAATTTTTTAAGTGTTTAAATTCTAAATTAAATCGTGTACAAAAATTATTTTTTTTCTTTAAAGTTTCCCCCCAAAAAAATAATAAGTAATACTACAGTGAGTTAGGCATATAATCGGATGTTAACCAAAGTGCGCCAAATAAGGGCAACTGGCCCTCCCAACCTTGGGATGTAAAACAACTTAAAAACGTTTTCACCATTAAATTTCTGCCCAACCCTGGGCATGCCCGGGTCTTTTTCACTTTTATCATCATCATCATCTCATGTCAAAATTTATTTATCATACAAGCCGAAAAAGCCCCTATTAAATGACATCTCCGGTGATTAAATAGAACTTCAGAATAATGATGGTCTCGCATTTTGTCTGAGTCGAATAACCAAAAATTTAAATTTAGTAAGTATTTAGTATTTTATTTAAAAAATGGGTTTTGTCCTTGGGAATGGAGGTTGGGGAATTTCATTTCTTTTGGGGGATTTTTATTCTTCCCCGTTTTCCCCATTAAGGGAAATTGGGGTAGGCCGTTTTTTATTCGGGGCCCCTTTTGTTTTGGGTAATTTTAAAATTTCTTGTATTTCTTTTTTTTTTGCTTCGGTGGGGGAAAAATTTGCTGAACAGGGGTTTTGGGGGAGGTTTTGATTTTTGTTTTAAAAAAATGCTTAAGGATTTTGGGGGGTTTGTTCTTGGGGGGAAAATTTAAATGGGGGTTTATTTTTCGGGAAATTTTCCCTCTTTTAAGGAAAACCTCTTTTCATTTTTTAGGGATTTTATCATTCTTTAAGGAAAAAAATCCTTTTTTTCTTTTTGGAAAAGGGGGTGCCCGCTAAAATTTCTTTTAGCCCCCCTTTAAAAACTAAACCTTTCTAAAAACACTTTCCCTTTGGTCCTTGGGCTTTTCCCGGGTTTTACAAGCCCTTTATTTTGGGAACACGTTTTTTTGGGAAACAAAAGGAGTTGCTCTTTTCAACTTGGGAAATCAAATTGTAACCGTTTTTTTAGAGACAAAGCAGAAGATTTTAATTTGGGGTTTTATTGTTATTGTGTCCCCCCCCTGGGGGGTTTCTTTTAATCCATTAGTTTGGTTTAAAAGGGTTTTTCCTTAAAAAGGTTCAAAAGTTTAAATATTTCGGGGCAACCAAAATTTAAAGGGCCTTAAAACCCCGGCCTTTTTTGAAATTAAAAGTTAAATTTTAAATTTTTGTGCAAGGGGGAAATTAGGGGAACAAGGGAAAGCTTATTTTTGGCGTAACTTCTTTTTTTTTAATGGTCCCTAATTTTTTGGTGTTTAAAAAATAAGTTTAAAAAAAACATTAACAAAAAGGGTTTTTTGGTTTTTAATTTTTTTAAACAACTTTTTTTAAAATTTTTTTGGGAATTTGAACCCCCCTAAATTTTTGTATTTTTTTTGTTTTTTTTGGAAAGGGTTTAAAAAATTTTTGTTCTAAAAAAAAATTGTTCTTGCCCTTTTAAGCATTAAAAAATTGAAACCCAAAAAGGGGCATTGGGATAAGTTGTCTTTAAGAAAGTTTGTAATTTATCGGGGGGGGGGTTTTCCCCCCCGGGGGAAGTTAAACCCAAAAAACCTTTTTTTTTGGGGTTTAACTCCGAGCATTCGCTTTGGGTAGTTTAAATGGGTTGGCTTAAGGGGTCAGGGGTTTTTTTTGAGCTAATTAAAATTTAAAAATTTTTTAAAGGGGGTAGGGCCCCCCGCGAGGAATGCCGACGAGCTAAAAATTTGTTTGTTAAAAAATTTTAGGGGGCTAACATTTTTTAAAGGGGGGTAAACCCAAAAGGGCCTAATTTTTTAGCCCCTACAAGCTTTTTAAGGGAAACCCCCCCCCCCCCCCCCCCCCCCACCCCAAAAATTCCCTAAAGAGCTCCACATTTGCCTTTCTAAGAAGGTTTTAAAAAAACGTTTTGGAGCGCGTAGCCTTCAAGAAAAATTTTAAAACCCGACTAGGTTTCCAACTCAATCATACTAAGATCATGAACGGGTGAGAGCGCCTTAAAAACGTGGGCTGAACGGCGGGGGGGTTTGTAATGGTTTTAAAAAAAACAGTCCTTCCCCAAAGGGGTTTATTACATCAAACATTAACTTACTAACACTAACAGTCTTTTAAGCGACCCCAAAAAACTAACGTAGTAGGGTTCAAAGACATAAAAGGGCGCCTCTTTGCCAGTAAATAGCAAGATCCCTTACTAAGACGGAAATAAAATAACTAAAACATAATAAATAATTAACACTAACTAGCAAAATAAGTCGTTAAGCGACTTTTTCAAAAAAAGTTAGATAGGCTTCTTCAGAACACGTGCACTTAATTTGTAAAAATTGGGTTTAAGATTTATTTTCCGGATTTTGGGATGCTAGCTCCAACGTCCAAAGGCCAGCGTTTTGGATCTACCATCCGGTAGAGTTTGGGTCACCCCGGTCACGTGCGGGGGGGTGATCCCCAGGCGGGGAGGGCAGGTGTTATTTTAATCAGTTTTAAAAAAAAGTTGCCAAGTAGAAGGTGGGGGGGGGGGGGGGCTGGGACATTACGCAAGCGTGGCATTCTTGTAGTTTCAGAGATGTACTGCTTGTTTGGGATGAACCAAGTCAAACGGAGTGTGATTTTTAAAGTACCAGGTGATTCTGAAGAGGGGGCTAGTAGGGAGATGGGCCAACGTAAGTCAATTGCAACAGATTATTTCGGTTACTTGTTGTAGTCTTTATTTGTGTTAAATGTGTTTATGTGAGGGCTAAAAGTTTTTTGCCTGGCGCAAAAACTATCATTAACTTTTTCCCATATTTTGTACTCTAAGTCTGCTTCTTTTTGAAAAAATACAAACTATATGAATAATTCCCGCGATCTGGGCTTTTTGGAAAGCAGGGGCTGTGTTATCGAGTCCCATTAAGGTGATTGGCCCTCTTCATTTGACGTGGAAATTCAGAGCCACGAGAACAAACAGTTAACTTCAAGATTTTTTATTGTTTTGAAATTTTTTATTTTTGGAAAGGGTTTTTTCAAGAATAGAAGCATTTTGTTTTATTTTATACTTTTTATGTACACACCCCCTCTTTAATTTTAAAAGCGATAAAATATCAATAATTTTGTCATTTTTCAATAAAAAAATTTTGCCGGCTTCATAACAAAAAAAAAAAGGGAAAATAAAACACCTAATAAACTTTAATTTATATTCACTTAGAAGAGGTGTTAAAAAATGTTGCCAAAAAAATTTTCCTTGTTCTCATAAAACTGATATTTTCCAAAAGTATGATTTTTGCGCAAGCCTGTTCGGTAGCTAGCACCATCTACGGTTTCCCTGATACATTTTTTCCTGTTGGCGCGGAAGGATACTTTGGTCGGTTGTGAAGCCATGCCAAAGCCCTTTTACCCCCCATCCGCCATCCCACAAAAAAAGGGTTTTTGACTTGCACTTGCAGGGCCAAGGGCCTTAGGCCACACCCACTTCTAATCAAGACCTGCTCACGCCCAAAAAATTCGAAAAAAGTATTTCTGGAGACAAGTGACCCCCGTCAAACGTCCGAGTATCATGGCCTGGCCACGCATTCGCTTCATCAATTTCTATTTTCTATATTTGCCCGGTTTTGTGAGAGGGCCACAATTTGCGTTTACGTGTTCAACTCCCCCTCAATGAAATAGTTTTGACTAGTCCAGAGGTTCTACTACCTACCCCTTTAAATGCCTGCAACTTTTTTTCCATATAAAAATAGGGAAAGAAACAATAGGTTCAAACATTCTTCACCGTTAAAATTTTTTGACGAGCAGCGCTGGATCAACCAGTTAGGATCTCTCCCTCATATTGCTGGAAAAAGCACGCTAGATGTTTTAGCCATATTTGGGGGCTTTAAGGGGAAAAGGGGTCTCCTACGAGTACGAGATACATTTAAAAGTTGTAATCTTTATATTATTTAAAATTATGTAGAGAAGGGTTACTTATCCCAGCAGTGTATATTGTTCTAATGTATAAAACAAAAAGGCTAGAATTTTGTAGCAGCCTTTAGTTAGACTAAATTTCGCCAGCTACATTTACAGGGAAATTAAAAGGAGAGGGGTTTAAAACTTGAAAACATAAGATTAAAAAATGTAATTTCAAAAAAGAGTTTAATAAAAGGGAAAACCCAAAAAAAACAATTACAAAGTAGTGACTAAAGCACAATCTATAGTTTCCCATGTGTATTGGCCAAAAAAGGCCCGTAAAAACCAAGCTCAACAATTTGTTTGTAACAGAAATTTACTTTTGAGTGAATACGGCGTGAAGCACCATAGGTCTAGTCCCTCATACAAACTACCGAACTTGCTGGTAGTATTAATTATCGCTCCCCCATTGGGAGACTAATACTACAAACATAATATAGTTGCCAAAATTTAAAATTTTTTGCAACCCCACATTTAAAACATAACAACTTACCCGCAAAAGGGAAAAGCAAGAACCCACATAAAAATTTTAAGGGTGAATAAACCTATTTTAAGAAGTAAGAAGGATATGCACCAGTGAAGCTAGCATTTTTAAAAGTTAAAACCCTCTAGCTTAGGTTAATAAGTTACAGATAAAAATGTAACCCGTTCGTCATGGGAAAAACCAGTCTTATATCTTATAGAAAAGGGGTCATTCAGGGGTTCTAGGCCCCCCCTATAAATAAAAGGTTTGGCTTGCTACTAATTAGTAATGCCCGAGATCGTGAGTTTAAACACACCCCAAAAAAGGCACAAACTACATTTCAGATAAAAGGGAATTTAAAAAACAAATGAAGGCCCCTCATGTGGCTCCAGAAGGGAGCCAAACATGAAAATCAAAAATTAGCGTGGGCCCCGCCAGAAGGGCAGCGACAAAAATACAAGTGGCACACCCCCAAAACCCGGTGAACAACAATTAACTCAGTTCACAAGAACAACAAACAATTACCTAATAGGGCTTTAATAAAGGGCCTTGAAAACCTAAATTCCCCTTTTATTTAGGTGGCACTGCATATCGGAACATGGTAATTTCAGGCCAGGGGCGAGACCCACTCCAATGAAACTACTAGTCTTAAAGGGCCGAGTAAAAGAAAAAGAGATATCAAATATTCCTCATAATTTTGGTCAACTTAACTTTGACTATCAAAAACCCAACCTAGCTCTACATACTGTAGTCAAAAAAAAAAACTTTAGAGTGGCACAAAACTTTAACTTGAGGGAAAAACCGAATAAGGGGTTTTAGGCTACGTGAAAACACTATCTATGGGGGGGGGCGGGTAGCCTCCCAAACACTTTTGACACTTCCTTATCCGCAGGCTTGGGACGTCGATGGCACCCTCCGGGGTCGATGACGTAATTCCCAACCTGTTAAGGGATTGTGGCCCGGAAAGTTGTCGTAGAAGGACTCGCCATTTTCGGAAGTGTCTTTGAGGTAGGGATGAGAGTATCATCGAACTTACCAAGGGCGTCACAATGCCCCTCGACACCTCTCGGGAACGCCTGCATCCTCCTCATATAGTTTTCCTCCAGGGGCCCAAAATGGGACAGCTAGTCGGGGATGGCTGGGCAATTTTTTACAGAGTTACCTGCCTTGTAGACAGGATGCCACTGTTAAGCAGGGGGTTTAAAGGATTCACCCTTTCCTCACCTTTTTAGTCTCTCAATGCGTGTAGTTGCCGGTCAGTTTGGTTCAGTTTGTCCCAGGTACTTAGCACTGTTGCCTCTATTCTCTCAAAAAACGAGTGGGGGGCCCGTAAATATCTTTTCCTGTGAAGAGCCTTGCGTTTTCCCGTTAAAACTGTTTAGGTGGTACACCCTCCAAAAATTGTAAAGGTGCTCTGGATACCTCTCACCACTTTTCCCCCGCAGATCCCTTTTGACCTGCGTTTCCCCATAATGCCAAAATTTTGGGCTTTGGGATTTAGGAATGTTTTTCACATACAGAATGAAGAGCACGGGACATTGGGAACCCCCGGGATCCCCAGTCTTTGACTTGGGAATGGGGTCCCAAAGGTGTGGAAAGGTTTCGGTGGGGTGGGTAGTTTTACAACCTTAACTGGTAGAGGGTTTGAAAAAGAGTTGTTAAACAGGGCGAAGGCCCTTTTCCATCAGGAAGCAGCACCCGTCACCCCGTTGATGTTAAGTTCCTCTGACCTTTTAAAGAGGGACGAGTTGTGGAGTAGCTGTCCCGCCCGGAAAAAAATACTGTCCACCAAAATGCCCCATCCCAAATGTCGGGTCAGTCTCGTAGTGAAGTCTCTCAAAAACTTGCCCAAAAAGTTGAGCAAGCTGATTTTGGGCGGGGGCTACCCATTTTATGAAAGCAGAGGACGTTGGCGTGTTCAGAGTCGGGGAAGTGGGTCAGGAGAGGAGGCGTTGAAAAACTCAGGGAAGTTAATCCCTCAAAAGGGGGTTTTGAGGACCCGTTTTTGTACCCTCCGGGCGGGGGCCCTTTTTTTTTCTTGGCGCTATCCCTGAATTTTTTTTGCCCCCGTGGTTCAGGTTCACCAGGGTCTTACGAACCCCCCGAACCCGACCCCGTGGCAATTTTTACGGGTGACCCGTCATCAGTTGGTACAAAATGTTCCTTAAGTGCTCGTAGACCACCTTTCCTTTGGAGTTGGCCACCCGTTACGACCTACAATAGGGGCCTTGGTGGGGGACCCCATCAAATTTCGTCTGCCCCCCGGATGTCCCGAGCAAAAGCTCTAATTTTGTCCTCCCGACACTGTTAGATTTTGAACCATCTAAGGGAAACCCCTTGATTTGGTCCCGTTGGCTTGTCTACCGGTTCCCCCAAAATTTGCCAGGGCCCCCCCCAGCCGATTTTTCTCCGGACGTGCCCGGATAATCGGGAAAAAAAGTGTGGTGCCCCCTTTTGGAGGGCCTGGGCTCGAAGCTTTGAGGCCCCCTTTTATGCGAAGTTATGAAATGCACCCCGATCAATTTGCTCTGTTAAAAGGTAGGGGTTGGGGGCCCCCCCCCCTTCTCAACACATTCTGAAACCGTCCCCTCATGCGCTTAAGGGCTTTTTTTTGGGGGGGGGGGTTTTTTAAAGAACTGGCTCCCAGGTTCACAAGAAAGGGTTTGTCGAATCTACGGTAAAGACTTCGTAAGCCTTTTTATCCTTGGAACAACGAAGTCAGGACGTCCAGGGAAACCAAGGGAATGTGAGGGGTGGGGGGGGTGGGGGGCTGAAGTACCCAAACCTAAATCTATGAGTCGTTGAGCAATCCGCAGAGGCACATAACCTAGAGCCCCATGAAGGGTTCTTAGATTGAAGTCACCAGTTGGATACCCGTTGCTTCCATGTGTTGGAGGGGAGGAAGTGAGTGAAGGGGTGGTCAAGGCCCCTCCAGCCCAAAGCCGTCATCCAAACTTCCCCATTCCCATTTGGTCGCCCCGGGGCAGATGAATCTGCTAGGGGGAAACCCTCATTGGGAACACAAGTGGGTTTCTCCAAACAGATTACATCGACACGATGTTTGCCAGTAAACTTTCAAACTTAGCCTTCTTCCCGTGACTCTTTGGGCGTTCCAGAGTTTGACCGTGAGCCCCTTCTGCACGGGTAGTCCTCTATTCGGGGTGCCGCCATGAGAGACCAGGAGAGGTGATGTGCTCCATGAGCAGGTGACCACGGTTACTCATCGGAGATTCCTAGGCCTTCCTCAAGAGCTTGATGAAAATTCCCATGGATCCAGTCCCGGGTCCCTTAGAGAAGCTCAATGCAATCTTTTAGTTTTGTGCTATCATCCTCTGGGTAGGTGTGGGGGGGGTTGGGTGTGAAGGTGACAAGGGTGGAGTTGGGAGTGGTAGAAAAGGGTTGGAAGGGGGCAAAGGGGTGAGGATAGAGGTTCGGGGTGCGAGGAGTGGGGGTTGGGTTTGGGAGGGAGCGGTCTTGGACGTGTCCTCGACCGAGGGGGAAGAACTGGTTATCACGGTTTGGTAAGGTGGCTTTGGCTGGTGCTCGGTCTGAGGTGGAGGGGTTTGTTTCTCTGACAGAAACACGGGTGAAAGATTGTACCAGCGGCTTTTGGGGTTAAAGCTGTGTCACGGTCACCCCCCGTCCAGGCTCATGGGACCAATGCTGGATCTCCAAGTTCGGAAAGAACTTTGGAGCACAGTAATTTTCCTTCGACCCGCAGTGGGGGCGCACCGATCCCCCCGCTGCATGACCACCTTCACAGGCACTATAAACTTAAATCGGATGGCCCTTGCCACCTTGGAGTAGTTATCCACATCAACAAGTGATGGAAGGGATCTTCCCTTAGCTTTTTGAGCGACCCAGAACCCTAGTACCGGGTGGGTGGTATCTAATTTTCATTATTGATGTTTTGTTATACACCCTCGGATGTTAAATTGTGGGGCCAATTAAGCCTTTCTGGGAAAGACTCGTGGTATCTAATATTTCATTTATGATTTATTTTTGTAAAACCGCTCGAGTGTTCAACTTGTGGACCGATTCAGCCCTTCTGGCACGGCTCATTTTATAATTTTTTGTCTTTAATTTGCGTTGCGGCCCCCTTTTTTGGGGTGTTCAACAATTTTATTATTGTTGCCCTATGGCTTAGACCCAAAGGGGGTGTGCCCGCCTAAGCAAATGTAAATTTCCGAGAAAAACAGACTTTGAAAATTACCCAGAACAAAATTTTTGCTGAATGTTCCATGCTAAAGTATCAAAGGGGGATTTTTACTAGTTTTCTAAAACTGTTTGCCAGCTAATGGGCGTTCCGCCATGTTTCTTTTTTTTTGCCCAGCAATCTAAAAGGTAACTTACGCGTCAAAATTTATAAAAAAATGTTAATTGGATGGTTTTTTAAGATGATTGTGTACCTTGTTCTGCCTTATGATTTATTAAATTTACATTTTTTTAAACCTACCCTTTTTCTTGCTTTTCTTTCTTTATAAATGTATGTTACGTACCACCTAAACCCCGAGATTGTAAATTTTGCGCCCCTCTTTATAAAACAACTCAATTGGTACACCTTTTATGGTTAATTATAATATTATGTAATAATTATTTAAAAGTACTTACTATTAATTTGTTTTTGTAACAAATAACCCCCATGGCAAACAGAGATCCTGTCGAAATGAAGAGATTCCCAACGCGGTGACCCCCTTCAGGGGTGGATTTCTCTGCAAGCTCGATTTGTTGCCGCCATTAAAAAAGAGGAGGTTAGTTATGCCAGATACGCGATTTGAGTGAGCTGCGGTTGCTCTGAAAGTTTTATCCCCTCACCCCGTCCCTCCCAAAGGTCCAACGCCCACCCACTAAGGACAACCTCGCCACAAGTCATATTGCCCATTTGGATCATATCACCCTTAATGATCGTATAATTGTACCAGTCTTACCAATACTTTTGGTATTTAGATAAAATTAAACCCACAATTTTGGGGTTTCATCGAAAAAATTTCCCTATGTGTGAGGGCCCAAAAATTTTAAAAAAGTTTTTGGTTTCTGCTAGAAATTAATAAATTATCCCAAATTTTAAAAGTAGAAAGTGCCCTTGAGTTTCTCATTATGTGCTTGTGTAAATCCAGTAGGTTCAAACCCAATTGTTGGAGAGGGTTTTAAAAATCAAAATTTATTTTGGCGGAATGTAGGTGGAAAATTTTTAAATTTACATTAGCCCCTCTTAGAGCTAGAGTAGGATTGAAAATGGGTTTGTAAATGGTTTCCAAAATCCTAACGTCCCTTAAAAAATTTATTTTCTGTTTCGGAAGCGGCTATTTTTGTTAAAATTTAATCTTGAGGAGCAAGAAATTGTGCCCAAAATTTTTAGATAATGTATCCCCCGTTGCCCCGAGGGGGACTTTTTTGTTTCCGTTTCACAACGTCGCCCTTGCTGAGTTGCATTTTTTGGCTTCTCAAATAAAAAAACTCCATGTTAGCTGAGCAGGAATATTTGATGCTACATTCCCTTAATTTATATCAAATGTCAGAATTTTACTATATTTGGGCAATGTTGTTAAGCCACATTCATACCATCTGACCTGCCCAAGTCAACTTTTAAAGAAGTTACCAAAAGAAAACCCCGGGTTTTTGGGTGAGTAAAATCAAACTTAAATAACCTATTGGATAATATAAAATGTTTTAAATTGCGGTCAAATGGGCCACTATAAGGTCAATGTCCGTGCAAAAAAACTGATATGCGCCGCCAAAGCTGGCTTCATGGGAAAAGCTTTGATAAAATCATTTGTCCTGAATTTTCTTGTTGTGAAATTAATTAATGGTGTATTTTTTTGGCATTAATTTTCGGCGCTAGTTCATCATTTATAAAATCAACTTTTTTTTTAATAGCACTTCTAATCGTTTATTTTCTATCAATAGTTCTTTTCTTCCTAAAAATTTGCTATTGCTAATGGTTCTCTTCACTGTTAAAAAAAAAAGTGCTGCTCTCGACCAAAATTAACAGTTTTTCCTGGAAACACTCCCTTTTTTGGTTGCAATCTTCCTTGTGATAAAATTTTTGGGTTTTGAATTTTTGCAAGGTCTCAAGCTCGGTCGGCCTTAAAGAAGGATGTTTGTATTTCAAATTTTGTCCTGAGGTTAAAATACAAATTTGTAAAGGATTACCGGGTCTAAATTAGTTCTTACTTTGTCTAATACTCCAAATGAGTTTGTTTCCACTTTTAGAAATTTGTCTGGTGTTATCATACTAACCTGGTAAATGTGACATCATGTTGTGAGATCTCCTTATCCAATTAAACCCAGTGAGATCTCCCTTTATTCATTCCCCCCCCCTCCCCCCCAATTACATATTTTTAAAAATTTTTTTCAAAGATCTCCTCGATAAAAATGTAATAGGGGTCTCTTTTTTCTTTTTTTTTTGCCCTACCTTATTATTCCAAAAAAAGATGGAGGGTATAGATTAATTGTGGACGCGTAAAATTAATAAGCAAATTGTGTTGACCTTACCTTTGCCCACTGTTGAAAGTGCCCTTTTAACATTTAGTGGGGCGAAGGTCTATAGTCTTATAGACCTCAACCTGCTTTCTTCAATGTGCCCGTTAAGAGCTCTAAAAAAATTCACTGCTTTTTAAATCCTTGTGGGTTGTGTTTTAAACCCCTTGTAAAATATTAGGAAACGTGAGGGGAAATCAGTTAAAAAGTTTTCCTGACAAAAACAAGTTTGTTTATTTTATTTAGAACAATCAAAAAGGGAAAAAACATGTTAGAACAAAAAAAAAAATAACATCGCGCGAAGCGCTTATTCCCCCAGAAGGAGAGATAACTCCATATAGATAATTGAATTTATTGACTTTACAATACCCGAAAATTTGAAAAAGAAATATTTAGTAATTAGTTGGTTTCCATTTCAACACTAATATTTAAAAGTCATCTGAGGTATATGGGTTTAAAATTTTGAATACCCCGGCATTTAGAGAGCAACACAATAACTCTGTTATTACTCCTAAAAAAAATTTTCAGTAATTAAAATTGCTCGAAAATGGGAAAATTTCCCTAAAAAGCGCCTTCAAGCAAAAAGCAATAAACATGTAATTTATTATGATAAAGGGTTAATATTTACATAGCTTTAGATAGAGGCACAATGTTTTTACTTCCCTTTTAATTTGTTGTAATAAATGCACAAAATATACTTCTCTAAATCCAACAAAGTATCAACTTAGGTAATCATAACAAGAAGTTAAATAAATAAATGCCTTAAACCAAAGGAAATCAACATAATATAAGAATGGTAAAAATACAAAGAATTTAATTTGGCCAAGTCCAAAAAATAACCCCCCTAGTGTCCCCGTGTCTAAGTTAGAACGGTTAACCAGATAATCCCACATATGCAAAGGTACAAGAAAAGGACGGGTTGTAAGTCCGAGACGCAAAGTTTGCCACGTGTAAATTAAATTTAAAATATAGTAATTAAACAATAAAATTTAAAAGTGAAACAGCACAAAAAAAAAATTTAAAAACCTCCATAAGGAGACAAAAAGGCGAACCCGCATTAGCAATGAACTGTGAAAACATTTCATAGTTAAGGTATAAATGAGTTTAAGTCCCAGACAATAATTTTTGTTAAAAATTTTCCCCCATTAGGCCAAAAATGAATTTTGAGTATTAAATAATACATGGGCCCTCTAGCTTGTCGTCGTCTCACATGGTCAGTCGGCGGTTAATGAGTGACCATTGAAAACCAACGTCTTAATATAACCCCATAATTGTTTTCACAGAGAGAAGGGGCCCAAAGGAAGGAGGGGGGGGGGGTGGGTAAAAAAAACAAACACGCAAAGAAGGGGGGTCCTTTTGAACAAGTAGATTGTTCTAGACCAGTGGTTCCAACCTTTTTGGCCCATCTTCCCTTTCTGGAGGTTGACTAACACCTATCGCCCCCTTTTCATTTTCATTGTATGCCCAATTTTAATTTGAAGTAAGGTGTAAAATAATAAAGCAGTTTTATTATTATAAATAATTTTACTACCGTATATAAAAAACAACCAAAGCAGTTTTATCCGGTCACTCTTGAATAAAATAGAAAAAAAAATGTACTTTTTTTTACAGATTTTTTTTAAATAACAAAGAAGTGAAATAATTAACTAAGATCATTGATGTACATTTAAAAAACAGGAGTACATGTTTTCGTTTTTAAATTGGAATCTGTAAAAATTAAGAGAGTTGCCAGTTAAAAATTTGAAAAAATAAATGAAAGTTTGAAAATTTGTTATTGTTTTATTTTACCTTTTCAATGGCTGCTTTGTGCTTGGTGGATTTCAGTTAAAGCTTGAATACCCGGGCTTTATGTTCGTCAAGTTCAGGCGCAAGTCTCCTTTGAGGCAAATGTCCAACTTATTTCTTTTTTTTTGTGAGGAGCTGGACAACAGAACTAAATCCTTTTTCAACTAAATATGTTGACGGGAACGAGATAAGAAGTGGTTCATTTTTTACCCCACAGTTGTGGATAAGTGTCCATAATCTTCACCCATCCTAACTTGTAACCGCTCTGCTTGAAAATGATTTTCGCCTCACAGTCATACTTCAGATCTAGAAACTCTGTCTGCAAAGAGTTATCAAGCTTATCCAGAGCTTTCAAACGAGAATGGATCTAAAAATCCAATCAGGAATTTTGTAACTTGGTCAAATCTTCAAATATTAATTTCCCCATGTCAGTTTTTAACTGGTAAAGGTGCATCAGTGAAAATTTAGGATTTTGTCTTCTGGGGGTTCAGGAGTCCCGTTAGCTGACACTGAACACTTTTTAAGGGTCGGAAACTGAATCAGTCTCTTTACGGCCAATATTTAACTTGTGAAATATCATACTTGGCGATGAATGATGAAATAATTCCTTTGGCCTTGATAAGGTTCATCTTGTTTCCTTGAAGCCTTATATTGACTTCGTTCATTTTTTCAAAAATATCTGTAATTTGCGCAAGTTCCAACTTGCGTGCTTCAAATTTTCTCACTTAAAACAGGATCAGACGTGTCGAGAAACTCAGTAACCGTGTCAAATAATTCGAGAAAACGGCGAAAACCCGTTTCCTTTTGGGAAAGCTACCTCACGGCCGGGATGTAGAAGCAAGCGTTCGAATTCCTCATCATTTTCATCGCAAAGTTGTCGGAACAGACGATCATTGAGGGAATTAGCTTTCTCTTGTTGACACCAGAATGACCCGTTTTTAGGGTTTCATGCAGGACACCACTCAATTTTTTCGCGTTTAAATTTGACGATGAATGACACAGTGAATAGTGGGTGACCTCTGGCACTCTTTTAAGTGGTAGAAACCCCGCATGACGACCTGACCTGGCAGGAGCACCTTTTGTTGCGCAAGGGGTCACGTTTGTTAAGGGAATCTCTTTTCCTTTAAAATAATCTTGTCACTTTAAAAATCGACGATCCCTCGATCAGTGATCAAATTCTAGCAAACGCATTTCCTCGGTAATTTCCTTTGTACATTTATAAACCTCACTAAGCTAATAAAATTGCTTTGTTACAATCACAGTTGATTCATCAATCGCAATGCCAAATTACTTTTTTTCACAAATTGGTGAGTTTGGATTCAACGTCTTGGGCCATTTCGTCAATCGCCTGGAAACAGTTTGTTGCTCAAAGGAACCATTGACTTATCTTTTACAGGGCCCTCCCTTGCAGATTCACATTTTTGGTAGCGGTAAACAGAGTTTCGCCATTGTGTGAGGTTTACCCATTAGCGATCAATAAAGCACCTCGTAAGAAGCAAGAAGCTTTGTCAAGATCGGTTGCTCGTTTTTTTAAATAATTCACTCACATTAGGCCGTTTAACAGCTTTAGCTTTGAGGTGTTGAAAATAACTAAGTTCTTTACCCCATTTATTTACTGTGTACTCTTTGATAAATGATCTTTCATTCGGAAGGGTTCATGGCTTCATTACTAGTAATGTTTTATCGCACAAAAGACAATGTGGAAAACTTTCACATTTTTCGGTGACGTATAAAACCAATTTTAAAACTCAGGCTGAATTTTGACGAAAACTTCTTTTTTTTTTAACCCCTTGGGTGCTTTGAACTTCTACACTTCAAAAAAACCCGCAAAAAAACAGAAAAGACAGCGAAAAAAAACTGATGGTAGGCACACAAAGGCTAGTGAAGACTGAAGTTTGAATTTTTAGGTCAATGGCAAGTGTGTTTTGTTGGCAGGGGGGGAAAGGGGGTTAAAAGTCCCCCAGTCGGCCCGTGTGAACAAAAAAACGGGTTTGGGGGGTTTGTGAAAAAGGGGTGAGTTTTAGTAAAACTCGCCGGTGAAAATTTAAGCCAGTTTTTTCGTGTTTCCCCGGGCCCTTTTTCCCTCCCTTGTACAGTACTTTTTTAAATTTTTTCCCCCCTTTTTGGAATACTCATCCCCCCCAAATCGCCCCCCAAATTTTTTAAATTGCCCTTTTGATAACCCAAAACCCGCCCACTTGGGGGCGATTCCCCCCGGGTTTGGGAAAACCACTGTTCTAAAACGAACATGACGCCAGCCTCCCCCCCCTTGGCGGGGCCCCCAATGTGGAACCCCCATTCTTTTTTTCCTGGCCGGGCGGGGATGGGTTCCCTAAAGCAGACAGTCGGCAAAAGCCCCACTCAGTTTGTTGGGGTAGAGCGTTGGATAGTGGAGGTCAGAGCAGGGGTTCTTGTGATGGAGTTCATAAAGGGGGGTTTTTTGGTGAGTTTTTGCCCTTTTTAAAATAGGGTTAATTTTAAAAACTCTTTTACAGTTGTTTTAAATTTTAAATAGATTTCCTTTAGGTTTTAAAGTTTCGGAGGGGCAGCGCTAGGTCGGATCCTTGGCCTTTTATTTTGCCCTTCCCCTTTAAAATTTTTAAATTGGTTTTTAAACTACTTAGACGTATTTGCACCTAAAACCCCAGTCCTTACCCGAACATAAAAACATGTTGGGTTAGTCCTCGAAGTTTAAAAAAAGAGGCAAGACTAAATGGTTAACCCGGACAAGGTTATGTGGGGCCCTTTGGGTTTTTAAGTATTTTGTGGTATGTAATTTCTCAAGGTCATATCCTCGTTAATCCTGAGCGTATCCATCACTTTAAATTGACTTTAAATGAAACCTAAGAACTTAAAAAAAAGTGCAGTGCTTTTTTGGGGATGTGGGGCTTTACTACCCCAAAGGTTTATCGCTTCCTTTTCAGAGGTCCCCCACTTTAAAATTTTCCTTTAAAAAAGGGGGAAAGGCGTTTAGTTTTTTATGGGGTGATGATCACGAAAAAGCCTTTTTTTTCATCTAAAAAAAACCCTTTTCCCCCCTAGAGTATTTAAAAAATCCCGGATTTTCCCCCCTATTTGAGTTTAAAGTTGATGCCTTCCCCCTACGCTTTGGAGGGGTTTGTTTTTCCAGCGTTAACCTAAAGGGCCCTTTTTATGCCTTTTGACTTTTTTTAGAAAAAGCCCTTAATGATGCCAAAAGGGCGCTATAGTGTTTACAAAAAAGGAATGTAGGGGATGCCTTTTTGGGGGTTTGAAAATTTTGTGACCCCTTTGAAAAAACGTGAATTTATTTAAATTTACACCAACAATGGGGCCCTTTCCGGGTTTTTCCCAATCCCCCCAAAAAACAATTAGGTAAAATTGGTTTTTTAGGTGCTTAAATTGTCTAAATTTAAATTTCAGACCGTACATGTATTTTTGGTAACGCAACGTGGTCACGGATACTCTTCCCCCGCTTAATGAAGGTTTTTTTCCCTAACTGTCTATCCCCAAAACCTTCTGGCCTAGCGTAATTAGAACCATTCCTGAGTCCTTCGTTCCCTTTGGGGTTTCTCCCACCAGCAGAAAAAAATCCGTATTGCAAGGATGTTATTGATCCCCTTTTGTTGTGGGAAAAAATTTTGAAGGTTTTACCTTGAAAAAGGGATTGTTTTCCCGTGGTTTAAGGGGAAGAATGGTAAGGGTAGGAAAGTATTTGTTCCCAATAAATTAAAAGATATTTTTTTAAAATACTTCCCTAATTCGCTTTTTGGGGGCCATTCGGGGTTTTTTTTAAAAAACCCCAGGAAAATTGAGCAAAAGTTTTTTTTGGGCCCGGCATTAGAAGACATTAGGGCAGTGGGTTAGCAAATGTGAAGGGGGTCAAGGAGCCCAAACCTTTTCCCCCAAACTTGTTATTGGCTGCATTCTTTCAGATGTTGTCCCCCAAACCCTGGGAGCTGTTTTTTGTCGTTTTCCCTGGGCCCATTACCCGATCCACCCGGGAAAACACTTGCCTGGGGTTTTTTTTATTTATGGATTCTTTTAAATTTTTTTTTTTAAATTCCCCCTTAGGATTATGAAAGGATCGACCCCCGTTAAAGCCCTTTTTTTGAAAGGGTCTGGGCCAAATTTTTGGCGGGTCCGGGGAAAAGGGTTTGGGTTTGCGTAACGGGCCTTGCTTTTTAGTCTAAAAATATTTCTTTCAATTTTTTTGCTTTGAGTATTAAGCACATCAAATAAGTCCTCACTATCCACCCCCCAAAACCCGGTTTGAGAGGTTTTTAATAGGAATTTAAACATTGCTCTTACCATTTATCATGGTTGTACCCCAGTCCAAATGGGATAGGGATTTGGATTTTATTTTTTAAATTTCTTTCAAAATTTAACTGTTCATGAAACCACTGGATGAAATTTTTTTTTTCCCTTCCCTTTTTGGGGCAGGAATTTTAATCACCCCCTGTTTGGGCCCTTTGGGATGTTTGGAGCCGTTGGTGGAGCCCCGGAAGGGTCTACATATTGCGAAAGGTGTAAGTTTTCTTTTTTTCCAAAATTTTCAGAGGTCCAAAGCTCAGAGTTTTGGGTTTCATATTACAACCCCGAGAGTAAAACCCCGGTTCATGGGTTTAGTAAAAAAGACAAAAGTGTTCTGCCGCAATTTTTCCCTTAGTCAGCCCGGGGGACAGGATCTCTTTCGAAGCTATCTCCTAAGTGGGGTGGTCCGTGGCTGGTTAAGGTTTTTCCTAAACCCCCTTTTCGGGGTTTTCTTACAACATTTTTGAGGATGCTGACCAGACCCGGCGTGCTCATTTTCCCGTCACCCTTTAAAAAGGTGGTTAAGGCAACAATATTAAATTAAAGTAATTTTTTTTGGTGTAACATGTAAATTATTTTTCCCTTGATCTGGGGGGAAAAAAACTTTTGGGTGATTGATATTTCTAATGTTCTCCTAGTATAGGCATAGTTTTTATTTGGTTTGTTTTTTAAGTCCCCCCTAAGTATGAAAATTTAATTGAAGGGTAATAGGGTTAGGAAAATAAGGAATTATAAAAATGAAATTATTTTCATGTCGAATGGGTTACTTTTATAAACGTTTTTTTGTCTTTTATTTAAGATTGGTTGGGTTAGGGAAACCTGGAAACTTTAACCCCATTATGGGAATTTGGAGCTTTTTTTTTTTTATCATAAATTTATTACTGAAAACTATTGTTTGTAGGGCCCCTCTCGGGGAAAGGATCATTTATACTTTTGCCCTTTAAAACCCCGTTGGTTATTTAGGTGTAGGGAAATTTAATAAGGCCGGGAAAACCCCCTTTTAAAGTTACGTTATATGGTTGAACACCCCATGCTCCCTTCCGTGCCTAACTCCTCGTCGGACCCGCGAAAAAAGTTTTTTGCCCCCCCAAAAAAAGCTTGAAAATTTTTTGGGGAGGGAGGGGGCTTATCTTTTTGGATAATGCTTCCTTTTGCACCTCCCTACCAAAAATGGTTTTTGTCAGCGCCCTTTTCCCCGGGGGGCCCTTTCTACTCTCTGGGGGGTCCACCTTAAAAGGGTGGAAGAATTGTAAGGGTTAAACCAGTTCACCCCTTTTTGGGCCCCCTAAAATTTGAAGAAAACTAATTTTTGGGTAAAATAAAAACTTATTATTTTTTCCCCTTTGATATAAATACAAGTTTTTTTTAATACTTTAGAGGTCTGTTTTAAATACCAACGTCTTGGATTACTTCATGGAACGACTCTGGCCCGTCAGAAGCGAGAGCCGGTTCAAAAATGGTGGGGGGACCGGCCATTCAATTATATCGCACTTGACCGGTCCGGTTTCTTTGGGTCAACTGAAGACGGCAAATCAGCCAGCTCACTAGGGGGTCAAACCCTTCCCCGAACCCCCTAGATGGTTTTTTAAAACCCCCCTTTTCCTCCGTTTCCCGCATGTAGTGCGTTCGACCACTATTTAAAACTCCATGCTTCGGGTTGGCCCAAAGATATGAATTTCTTTTATTTTAACGGGCTCCTAGACAGTCGTTTTTAAGAAACTTAAACCTACATTTTAGCCGGGTGATCAAGATGTTCTTTATCGAGGGACCGACCGGACCGTAGAAAAGGAAAACCCGGAAATTCGGTTTGAGCAATAAAAGAAATCAGGAATAACCTTTACCATTGCTGGACCTACATCGTAGTCTTTAGGGAAATTTTTAAATTTTTAGGGATTAGCCTTATTATATAACTCAATTTTATATCGTAGTGTTTTATTCTAATGCTATCCTCTTTAGCTTTCACCCCGAGTTTTCCCGCGAGTCCTTGGACCAGCAGTTTCAATGGGCCTGGTCCCCCACCTTAATCTGTATGACTATTTTGCAGTTTTTCCCAGGGTTGGCCCAGCCAGGAAAAAGATTAGTTCTAAACGTTCAAAGGGCCTTGGGGCGTGCCCTAGCCTTTGGCATTTTTTTT
Source organism: Timema cristinae (assembly GCA_039000515.1). Classification (NCBI taxonomy): domain Eukaryota; kingdom Metazoa; phylum Arthropoda; class Insecta; order Phasmatodea; family Timematidae; genus Timema; species Timema cristinae. The sequence continues at coordinate 6,911,916 of JBCFYV010000012.1, forward strand.
AAATTTTTGTTGTAAACCCAAACCCGGCTTCCGGGGGTGTTTTTTTTGAACCCCTTGTGGGCTATTCAGCCTTTATGAACGGATGTTGGTTTTCTAAAATTTCATGGGATTTATTTTGTACCCCACTTGGGTGCCCCAAATTGTGGGCCGCTTCAGCCTTTCTGGCAAAGGTCATAATACTTAAAATTTCATGTTTGATTTAAAAAGGGGTTCTACACCCTCGGGGGTTCAAATTTTTGGGGGGATTCCAGCACTTCTGGCATGGCTCATTTGTATAAAAAATTTTTTGTCTTTTAAATTTTGCCCTTGGTTTTTGGGTTTTTTTTTTTGTGGGTCCCAACAACTGGGATATTGTTGTCCTTTTTGGCTTTGACCCAAAGGGAGGTGTGCCGCCTAAGAAAAGGCCCAAATTGCCGAGGGAAAATAAAACTTTGAATTACCCCGGGACAACTATCTGCTAAATTTTTTCCCTGTTAATGCATCAAGCGGAGGAAATTGTTACTAAAACTTTTTAATCTGTTAAACGAAGCTAATGGGCGCTTTTATGCCTTGTTTACTTTTTGTTTTCTGCCCAAGAATCTAATTAGGTAAAATTGATGCCCCTCAAGTTTTTAAACCATGTTAAATCGAGAAGGTGTTCCCAAAATGCTTGTGTTTTCCTTGTTCTGCCCCTTTTTATAATTAAATTTGCATTTTTTCAAATCTACCCTATTCTTGGCCAAAATTTTTTATTTTTGAAAATATGTATTTACGTACCACCCAAACCCCGTTATGGTACAATACTGCCCACTCCCTATGAAGCCGCAATATTTAATACAACTTCCTGCCCCAAAAGTAAGGTTCTTTTATTATAAAATCCAATTTAGGGTTTCCCTTTCAATACTAAGCCATTTTAAAAGGGAAAAATAAACTCCCTTTCCCAAACAATAAAATTTTTTTCTGTAAAATTTTACCCTTTGTATTTTTCTGGCTAGACAAAACCTTCAAGACTGGATTTTTACTCCCCCGCGTCCCCAAATTGAAAAGTGGGGAAAGAACGAGCCCCCTGGTGTAACTTTCATTGATGTGCGAAAGGGGTACCCAGGTCAAAATGATTCCCAAAGGGAACTCAAGGGAAAGAGGCTTTTTATTCATTTACCGAAACTACCCAACCCAACCTTTTCTGCCCTGAGGGCAAGACGGGAATCCCAACCCACCAAGACAACCGTGAGATGTGTGTACGTCAGTTTGGGTTCTTTTTGGTCAAAAGATCTTTTTTTTCAACCCCTTTTTCGGACGTGATGAAGTGAGGGCCCGCCAATCCAAGCTTGACCCGATGGTGTACGTGAAAAGTTTTCAAATTTTAAACGAAATGGCCGATGGGATGTCAAACCCACATATATGGACTACCCATTTTCCCCCCACCCCAACCTACCCGGGCCTTTTTAAACCCCAGGGGAATTTGAAATACTATTTAAGGCCCCCGGGGATTCTGAAGACAAAAAGACCCTTTAAATTTGGGCGGCCCTTTAAGAGAAGTCAAAGTCCTAGAAAAAATTGTATTTTTTCGCCGTCAGGATAAGTTCCCGGTTTCCCGGACTTGGACATTTTCGGATATTTTTGGGCTCTCTATATATTTTTTTTCATCGGGTATAAATTTTTAAAAAACCTTTAACCCATGGCTTGTTCAATTTTTGAAAATAAAATAACGTTTTTTATTGGGAATTTAAAACCCGAATTAAGGGAACGTAAACTATTTTTCCCAAAATTAATTTTGTTTTTAAATACTAAAATTTTGGGAATTGGACACCCAATTCTTTTTGCCGCCCAATTTTTAGGGCGCTAAAATGTCAAAATGAGGTCACTGAATATATCAGATTGCCATATTTTTGAAAAATAATTTTTTGCTTAAAAAGTATTTTATTTGAATTTTCATGAAATTAGCTTTTTTAATGAAAATTAACTTTTGACGATGTTTCCCTTTTTTTTGAATTGTTTGGTTTTTTAAAACAACGTAAAAAATTTTGGCTGAAAGGATTGGTTTTTACTTTGGGGAATATTTTCCAAAACTATCTAATTTAATTTTAAATTAAAGGTTTATTTTTGACTTATTTTGTATTTTTTTTTTAATTGTTATTTTCGGTAAGGGATCTTTTGTTTTTAACCCCTCCGTAGTTGTGTTCTACATTTAATGGGCCCGCGGGAGTTTTTACCTATAGTCTGTAAAAACAAAAAATCTTGTGTTCCCCGAAAAAATCCGTACGATATTAGAAAGGCCCATTAGTTTCTTCGTTTTTGTAGTCAAAAAATTTTTGACTAGATATTTAGGAAATAATTAGCTCGG
>JBCFYV010000012.1:6914338-6986838 GCA_039000515.1 Timema cristinae
TCGTACTGATAAATGAAGGTCACAGGTCATCACACCAGCGCACGTATCCCCATGCTCCACTCTGTTTTCTGTTTAAAAAACCAATCTTGAAACTGTTTTATATCCCCTCCTATATATGTATGCATGCGTATGAGAGAAAAGCGTCGTCAATTCATTTATACAAAAATGTGTCAAAGGGGACTTGAAATCACGTGGGTTGATATAGCCTCTTTCACCAGTCTAATAACTATCTAGAATTATTGACCAGTCTAGGAAGCCCTTCAACCCCCTCCTCTGTTTCGGAAAACCACCGTGAAACATTACAATGGTAAGGATTCGTTATTTGGATCATATTCGTAAAGAAAAACAACTTATTTTAGAATTTATAAACATTTTAAATAACAAAATCACTTATCGTGACATAGCAGTTGTGGATGAAAGGGCACTGTTAGTGGTAAAATATTTCACTTCCGGATATCAGCACCAAATTTGGTATCATTCTTCTTTATGTATTCAAGAACATAAACCAACTGGGAGACACTCCCAGAAGACCTTGCAGAGGCATGTGTTGACGTAATCAAAATGGCTGTCATCTGACACTACCTCACAACTTTAACCCAGTTATATTGCAAGAACCATCCAATAAATCATAGTGGAATTTTACGTGGAACTCGTTTACGTGTTGAAAAACATAACTCAGCCAGTATACACTACCAGAAGACCTTGCGGTTGCATGTGATAACGTGATCAAAATTGCTGGAAACTTAACAGTACCGTACAAATATCCCCTAGTGATAGTTCAATAACTACCGTATCGAAATTTGAAAGTAAGTTAAATTTCTTAAGGAAATATATAGGATGAATATGAAAATTTTATATTAAATGTGGTATTTCTCATTAAATATGAAACCACGTAATTCATTAATATAACAAAATATATAACGTTCCAATTTAATTGGTTGTTAACAATAGTCAGTTGCCATACCTTCTGGAGTAATGTCCTTCCCAGGCACATATAAGTGTATGTTGAAGTCCACTTCTAACACAATAACACCTTAAGCAGCTTCTCTAACACTTGCAGGTGACTAGTAGAGTGTGTGCTCACGTCTGGTATTGTTGTCCATACAGGCTCATACGTGAAGTCATCACTTGTTTTCCATATCCAATAGCATAGGGTTAGCTGTCAGACAGTTTTTACATATGTTACACTGCAAGATTACACGTATCAAGTGTTGCAACAATGCATCAGAGGTTGGTGGGATTTTGTTGATTCCTCGGTTTTTTTTGGGTAAAGAGTATTTGTCTAGCCTCATTAACATCTTCTGCAGTAGCTGTAGGATGATACATAAGCACCACAAAACACCGAAGCACAGATAATGCAAGAATGTTAGGCGTAAGGGTTTTTGGGATGCCTAAATATTCTTGGAAAGCATCATCAACATCCCGAAATGACATTCATGCCCTCCAAGCACTATTTTTACCAACACCTAAAATGGTAGAAACTGTGTCGAATCCTGTGAAGCACTGTAAAAAGAGAACCAAGCTCGGTATTCCACTGGTAAGTTGAGTGTATAATAACATGAACAGGTATATTTGGCCATTCCTCCCAGTCCCGTAGTCAATCCATAGCTCTTGTAGGTAAGAGATTTGTGGGAATGCATAAAGGGCTATCATTAAGACATCAGAATTGACTGTTTTTATGATACAATTTTGTGATTTTTTTAAAGCATCCCAAGCATGCTCGTGAAAGCTGGGTTATATTGAGTTTACATTTATTCCAACTCTGAAGTAATTACTATTTCTTTATATGTGGATAGCACATTCTTCTCGTCTATTTCCATTGCTGTCAAATCATTTGCTAAGAGGCAAACCAATTCTTCTTTATTTTTGTCCTCTCCAAGTAACCTTTGAAATTCATTGGTATCTTCACACCAGGTTTTACAGCTATTCTGTTATCTAAGCCTCTCGACTGTCTTGTGTCCTTCTTTAGACTATCTCTCAAATACTGGTCGAATATTATATACATTCTAATTACTGATTTCAGTCTCTTCTGAAGATACTGTTGAGCAATAGTCTGACTGTACTGCTCAAATGTTGTAGAGTTCCTTGGTGGAATCGAATAGACAAGGGCGGCCCCATCAATAATAATAGCATTTGCTTCTGGTTGTAATGTAGCTGTTGTGCTAAATTTTCATATATCTGTAATGCATGAAACAATGTCAGATCTACTCGTAGGTTTTCGGAGATTTCCTAGTTCAGAAATGGAAGGGGGATGGGGGTGATTTTAATTTGAATAGAATTCATTGACTTCTCCATCTATCACTTGACTGGCAACATACAATTTGTAAAATACATTGCTATCCCTCTTCGGTTGTGTGATTGTAATCTATCGAAATTATCAAATTTACGGGATTTTCATAGTAATTTTTTTTTTTTCAGAAAATTTAAGCTAATTTGTATTTTTCACCTTATTTCAATTTCAATTGAGAAAATTGTTCTTGGACTATAATTATTGCGTAAAGGTTGTAAGGTACTGTGAAGTTGACTGTCATCTTGATGACGTCATCACATGCCACCCCAAGACCTTATGAAATTGAATATCCTGACTGATTTAGGTTTTGAAATATATAAGAAAGTAACATACGAGATTTCATCACGATTGATTCAATTGTTCTTGCAATATAACTAGGTTAAAGTTGTGAGGTTTTGTCAGATGGCAGCCATTTTGATTACGTCTTCACATGCCACCGCAAGGTCTTCTGGGAGTGTCTCCCGGTTGATATCTGCTCTTGATTACATAAAGATGAACTGTACCAAATTTGATATTGGTATCCGGAAGTGAAATATTTCTAGATTATTTGCCTCTAACACAACTAGGACCTAGGTGTTAGACACTCATTGTGCTTGGTTGCCAATGCCAGGGAGTTCAGTGTTCGACTACGAGCTAGGTACATTTAGATCTACACTTCAATTGTGTCCGAAACACTTGAGGTTTTATTTACAACTTTGTGAACCCTAAAGAACATATCTGTAAAAATAAAATTCTGTAATTTAGTAAAAAGCATACAAATAAATATAAAACAAAAAAAGTTAGAAAGTTGAAAATATTGCTACATTATTTAGTATTTATAAACAAAGTAATTAATTATTTTTTAAAATAACTTAACTTACTAATTAGGTTGACTGAAGTTAAGCTATGTGATTATTATATATAATTTACATTTCCAGTCCATGAATCGAGTCCGAGTGGATTTGTTTGAAATATAAAGTACGTCATAAACTCTCAATAGTGTTTGAAAAAGTTGATTTTAGTTAGTTCTCAATGGCTAAGATTTTAAATGAAGCTTTTTGCATACACAGCTGCAGTAAGTCAGTTTGTGGTATACGAGGACACCCCATTAATCCTGATTTTAATGGCTCCTGAGATGACATGTTGACGGTTAGGTATGGGGGAAGGGTTGGAGCACAGAGGGAGGGGGGTGTAGAGCAAGGGTTTGTGTCTCCTGGGATGGGGGGTTGAAACACCTGGCTGCCTGTGAGGGGGGAGGAGGACACAACTCTTCCGACGAGCCGGCGAGTTTTTTTTTTCTCGGGTCTCGAAGTATCCAGCAAATGCGGGTTCAGGTTGTCTCACGATCTGACGGATCCAGCAAATGCGGGGGGCCTGGCGGATCCGCTCTACCTTCACACATATGCGGGTTCACTTCCTCAAACCCTGATGGTCAAGGATATGACAAGTATTATTCTCTCAAAGATTCTTAGTCTATCAACATACGCATACATATAGTCTTTTCAATCCCTCTCTCTCTCTCTCAAACCTTGACGGTCTGTAGGACAGCTACGGGTCTCGAAGTATCCACTCTACCTCCACGCAAATGCGGGTTCATTCTCACAGCCTGGTCTACTCTACCTCCACGCAAATGCGGGTTCAGGTTGTCTCACAGCCTGGTCTACTCTACCTCTACGCAAATGCGGGCTGTCTCACGGCCTGGTGGATCCAGCAAATGCGGGTTCACTTCCTTCTCGCACCAGACTCGGGATGGCTGAGAGGGGTGGGGGAGACTAGCATACGGGGAACAGGGTTTTCTCTCCCTCTATCTCATCATCGTGATGTAGTAGAGCAGCTTATGGACCTCGAACCCTTACTCCCTCAAACCTTGATGGTCAGTCCTAGCAAAGATTGAGAATTAAGGATATGACAAGTATTATTCAGTACAAAATTCTCTCTCTCTCTCTCTCTCTCTCAAAGAGGGAGTGTAGCTTATGGACCTCGAACCCTTACTCTCTCAAACCCTGATTCCTGGGATTAGTCTCGACCACCTTGCGTATTTTAAACAGTTCAGTCGACCAGTTTTCTAAAACATCCTTATACTTGCTGATACGGACTATCGGTGTGGCAAGATGATTGCCAAACACCCTGATGGTCTGACTTCAATCCTCAGTCATGACAAAGATCAGGAATTAAGGTTAAATATCTATAATCTTAATATTACATTGATCGGGTCTTGAATCTCTGGGATATGACTAGTATCCACTCTACCTCCACACAAATGCGGGTTCACTTCCCAAGGGTTGAGTGTTCATCGGTGTGACGACAGCTACGGGTCTCGGGATATGACAAGTATATTCTCTTTCAAACCTGATGGTCTGAGCGTAAAGATTGGGAATATTACATTGATACATATAGTCTTAGTCTTTTCAATCCCTCTCTCAAACATTGACGGTCTGGAATTAAGGTTAAATATCTTCCTTAGTCCTGTCAAACGCAGATGGCCTGGCTTCAATCCTCGGGAGGATGGTGGTGGCGGGCCTCGAGAGATCAGGTTTCAATCCCTGACTTCAATCCTTAGTCCTGACAAGATGATTACCAAAACACCCTCAATCATGCTTCACATTACAACACTATCATGCATCACCACTATCATACATCACCACTATCATACATTACAACACACTATCATACATCACCACTATCATTACAACACACTATCATACATCACCACTATCACACATTACAACACACTATCATACATTACAACACTATCATACATTACAACACTATCATACATTACAACACTATCATACATTACAACACTATCATACATTACAACACTATCATACATCACCACTATCATACATCACATTACAACACACTATCATACATCACCACTATCATTACAACACACTATCATACATCACCACTATCACACATTACAACACACTATCATACATCACCACTATCATACATCACCACTATCATACATCGCCACTATCATACATCACATTACAACACTATCATACATTACAACACTATCATACATCACATTACAACACTATCATACATTACAACACACTATCATACATCACATTACAACACTATCATACATTACAACACTATCATACATCACATTACAACACTATCATACATTACAACACTATCATACATCAGCACTATCATACATCACATTACAACACACTATCATACATCACCACTATCATACATTACAACACTATCATACATCACCACTATCATACATCACATTACAACACACTATCATACATCACCACTATCATTACAACACACTATCATACATCACCACTATCACACATTACAAAACTATCATACATCACCACTATCATACATCACAACTATCATACATTACAACACTATCATACATTACAACACTATCATACATCACATTACAACACTATCATACATTACAACACACTATCATACATCACCACTATCATACATTACAACACACTATCATACATTACAACATACTATCATACATCACCACTATCATACATTACAACACTATCATACAACACACTATCATGCTTCACATTACAGCACTATCATGCATCACCCTATCATACATCATCGCTATCATACATTACCACTATCATACATCGTCACTATCATACATCATCACTATCATTCATCATCACTATCATACATTACAACACTATCGTACATCACATTACAACACTATCATACATTACAACACTATCGTACATCACATTACAAACCTATCATACATTACAACACTATCATACATCACATTACAACAGTATCATACATTACAACACACTATCATACATTACAACACTATCATATATCATCACTATCATACATCACCACTATCATACAACACTATCATACATCAGCACTATCATACATTACAACGCTATCATACATTACAACACACTATCATACATCACTACTATCATACATTACAACACTATCATACATCACCACCATCATACATTACAACACTATCATACATCACATTACAGCACGCTATCATGCTTCACATTACAACACTATCATACATCACCACAATCATACATCACCACTATCATACATCACATTACAACACTATCATACATCACCACTATCATACATTACAACACTATCATACATCACATTACAACACTATCATACATTACAACACTATTATACATTACAACACTATCACATTACAACACTCTCATACATCACCACTATCATATATCATCACTATCATACATCACATTACAACACTATCATACATTACAACACTATCATACATCACCACTATCATACATTACAACACTATCATACATCACATTACAACACTATCATACATCATCACTATCATACATCACCACTATCATACATCACCACTATCATACATCAGCACTATCATACATCACCACTATCATACATTACAGCACTATCATACATCACATTACAACACTATTATACAACACTATCATACATCACCACTATCATATATCATCACTATCATACATCGCATTACAACACTATCATACATTACAACACTATCATACATCACATTACAACACTATCATACAACACTATCATACATCACCACTATCATACATCATCACTATCATACATTACAACACTATCATATATTACAACACTATCATACATCACCACTATCATACATCTCCACTATCATACATCAGCACTATCATACATCACATTACAACACTATCATACATTACAACACTATCATACATCACATTACAACATCATCATACATCACCACTATCATATATCATCACTATCATACATCACATTACAACACTATCATACAACACTATCATACATCACCACTATCATACAACACTATCATACATCACCACTATCATACATTACAACACTATCATACATCACCTCTATCATACATCAGCACTATCATACATCACCACTATCATACATCATATTACAACACTATCATACATTACAACACTATCATACATCACATTACAACATCATCATACATCACCACTATCATACATCATCATTATCATACATCACATTACAACACACTATCATACATCACCACTATCATACATTACAACACTATCATACATCACCACTATCATACATCACCTCTATCATACATCAGCACTATCATACATTACAACACTATCATACATCGCCAATATCATACATTTCAACACTATCATACATCACATTACAACCCTATTATACAACACTATCATACATCACCACTATCATACATCATCACTATCATACATTACAACACTATCATACATTACAACACTATCATACATCAGCACTATCATACATCACCACTATCATACATCACATTACAACACTATCATGCATCACCACTATCATACATCACCACTATCATGCTTCACATTACAGCACTATCATGCATCACCACTATCATACATCACCACTATCATACATTACAACACTATCATACATCACCACTATCATACATCATCACTATCATACATCACCACTATCATACATCAGCACTATCATACATTACAACACTATCATACATCATCACTATCATACATCACCACTATCATACATCACCACTATCATACATCAGCACTATCATACATCATCACTATCATACATCACCACTATCATACATCACCACTATCATACATCACATTACAACACTATCATACATTAAAACACTATCATACATCACCTCTATCATACATCACCTTTGTTCTGCACGAGTCTCCGAAACATGAGAGGAGGGAAGGGAACAGCTCCTGAATTATATCGTCGTGAACCCCTTGGTCTTTTATCTAAACATAAATTTCCAGATTCTAACAGTATTTGAAGCGAGGTCAATACGGCTTCCTTCCCTCATCTAGGGTATCCCAATCATTAAAAGTTAGATGTGAGCAAAGTTATAATCGAAAATTCTTTTTATTTCCAATCATCATCATTAATTCTTTACAAGATTCACACGTTTTAAAAGTTAATTACATTAAACATTTATCTCCAGTCATCAATAATTCTTTTACAAGATTCATACGTTTAAAAGTTAATTACATTAGAAATTTAGGAATTAAGGTTAAATATCTTAAGTACGACAAGTAGTAACCCATCTACTTAATATTACATATATATATATATATTCTTTCCCTCTCAAAGTCTTTCAAAGATTCTTTCTCACGTGGTCTTAGTCTTTCAAGGACACTGATGATCTAAGGTGCTAGACTTCAATCCTCAGTTCAGGCAAACCAGATTCTAACAGTATTTGAAGCAAGGTCAATACGGCTTCCTTCCCTCATCTAGGGTATCCCAATCATTAAAAGTTAGATGCGAGCGAAGTTATAATCGAAAATTCTTTTTATTTCCAATCATCATTAATTCTTTACAAGATTCATACGTTTAAAAGTTAATTACATTGGGAATTTAGGGATTAAGCTTAAATATCTTCAGTACGACAAGTATTAACCCTCTATCATTTATTGGCTTAGTACGTCAAAGTTCGATCATTAATTACCTTAAAAAAACATACAGTCCATTAATTACATTATCCAAAGTTCAAACGGTCTTAATCGCCTTTTCATTAATTCTTTTACAAGATTCATACATTTAAAAAGTTAATTACATTACGAAGTTCAACCATTAATTACCTTAAAAAATTCATCTGAATATTGAATTAAGCAAAGTTCAAACAATCTTCCTTAAAAACAAAAGTTTGACCATTAATTGCCTTAAAAACAAACAGTTACTTCATTTGAATATTGAATTAGCCAAAGTTCAAATAACCTTAATTACCATTAAATGAATTACCTTTAAATGAGGATGTAACAAGGAGATTGGTTAAATACACTCTCTTCAACTCCTCACCTAGTAGAATCGTAAAAGTTCTGCATGTGTAGATTTAAACCATTCCTAAATCAGTTACTTCATTTGAATATTGAATTAGCCAAAGTTCAAAAAATCTTAATCACCTTTAAATGAGACTGGTTTATGACGGAGCTAACAATATTTTTTTCTAAAACACAGGCAAAGTTCCATCATTTATTGGCTTAGTACGTCAAAGTTCGATCATTAATTACCTTAAAAAACATACAGTCCATTAATTACATTAGCCAAAGTTCAAACGGTCTTAATCGCCTTTTCATTAATTCTTTTACAAGATTCATAGGTTTAAAAATTAATTACATTACGAAGTTCAACCATTAATTACTTTAAAAAATTCATCTGAATATTGAATTAAGCAAAGTTCAAACAATCTTCCTTAAAAACAAAGTTTGACCATTAATCGCCTTAAAAACAAACAGTTACTTCATTTGAATATTGAATTAGCCAAAGTTCAAATAACCTTAATTACCATTAAATGAATTACCTTTAAATGAGGATGCAACAAGGAGATTGGTTAAATACACTCTCTTCAACTCCTCACCTAGTAGAATCGTAAAAGTTCTGCATGTGTAGATTTAAACCATTCCTAAATCAGTTACTTCATTTGAATATTGAATTAGCCAAAGTTCAAAAAATCTTAATCACCTTTAAATGAAACTGGATTATGACGGAGCTAACAATATTTTTTTCTAAAACACAGGCAAAGTTCCATCATTTATTGGCTTAGTACGTCAAAGTTCGATCATTAATTACCTTAAAAACATACAGTCCATTAATTACATTAGCCAAAGTTCAAACGGTCTTAATCGCCTTTTCATTAATTCTTTTACAAGATTCATACATTTAAAAAGTTAATTACATTACGAAGTTCAACCATTAATTACCTTAAAAAATTCATCTGAATATTGAATTAAGCAAAGTTCAAACAATCTTCCTTAAAAACAAAGTTCGACCATTAATTGCCTTAAAAACAAACAGTTACTTCATTTGAATATTGAATTAGCCAAAGTTCAAATAACCTTAATTACCATTAAATGAATTACCTTTAAATGAGGATGTAACAAGGAGATTGGTTAAATACACTCTCTTCAACTCCTCACCTAGTAGAATCGTAAAAGTTCTGCATGTGTAGATTTAAACCATTCCTAAATCAGTTACTTCATTTGAATATTGAATTAGCCAAAGTTCAAAAAATCTTAATCACCTTTAAATGAGACTGGATTATGACGGAGCTAGCAATATTTTTTCTAATTGTAATAGTTTTTTTAAAATAAAGAATTATTGATTATAACTTCCATTGTATTATTTAATCAATGAGGGAGAGAGAGGAGGCGGATGGAGGGAAGGAAAGAAATAAAGAAAAAAACACCATCCATAATTAATTCTATTTAATGAATATGAAGATTTAAAACACATAGATACATACTAAATTAGTTGTTGTTGTGTTTTTCACAAGTTATAGTTCTTGAAATTGTTGTTTTTATTTAATGAATATAAAGATTTAAAACGCATAGACACATACTAAAATAGTTTTTTTCACAAGTTATAGTTCTTGAAATTGTTTTTTTTATTTAATGAATATAAAGATTTAAAACACATAGATACATACTAAATTTCTCAAGTTATAGTTCTTGAAATTATACATTAACACTAATCACTTACACTATAGAGTACAGGACGTGAATATTTTTTATAGTTTTAATCACTTACACTACAGAACATGAATATTTATACGTTAACACTATAGAGTACTGGACGTGAATATTTTTTTTTTAGTTCTAATCACATAGACGCACTGTCACCCTATAGAGTTGACGGTCTGATTGAGTAATGGGACCACGGAAGAGTATTGACAGTTCCCGGTACTCTATATCTTTTGTCATCGATAGAGCATAGGGCGACTCTATTGAATTTTTGTGTGTAAAGTTTGAATCCTACTGCTCTTATTGAACGAGCCTCTCTCATGACTATCGCCTCATCTGTCAAACAATTACGATAATCCTCTAATTAAAGCGTTCTTAACGCACTACTCTTCACCCTTTAGCCTTGAGAGTCTCCCCCACCCCTTGTACCGAGAATGAATAGTGTTTAGGACGTAAACCAATGAACTCAGTGATGATCTGACCTCGAGTCTCGTCTTTTAGTTTACCGAGCACCCCTTTATTCACTACGGGCATCCTGTAAACATTGTCTTGTCCGTAGGTGGAGGTGTCCAGATACTCATTAGCTAACAGGGCAAGTCTCTGGTATGCATCTTCAACAGTCATGTAGTAGAGAAGTGAGTCAGTATCAGTGTATTGAAGTTTTAACGTACCTTGGGGAGGCAGGGATCATAACCTGTAATGCAAACTGTACATGACTACCTTCGAGATTTCCAAAATGGCGAATCCCGCATAGATAGGCATATCAAAGTAAATCTCTTGCGGTTCCATCTCGATGATGACTAGGTTTTCTGACACTATCGAGCGGTTTTTAAAGTTTGGACTGGCTATGAGGTTACCCGCTCCAAATTTCCCATCCCACCTGGTAGCTATCTTTATCGTACGGTATGCTCTCTTGTTAGATATGAGACGACCGAATGCGGCATTGTTCATCAGTTTGAAAAACATGTTTTCAAATTGATTACTCGCTTTACTCCTCATTTCAGCGTTCAACCTGATATACGGAGCCATCCACGGCGCTTGCTTGAAACTGAGAACGCGGTGAACTCTCGTCAGTTTCAACCCGTTCGCTAAACATAGCTTTAGATGACGGTAGTGAATGACGTACCCCGTCTTATCAGCTAAAGTTGTTAACAGTTTCTCATGTTTCCCCACAGGTGGAATCCCTTTCTCAGGACAGAACGGCAAGTCAGAATGAGCGTCGTGTACATCTTGCGGGTATTCAAGATCTACCTGCAAGATATAGCCCGTATCCGCATCATCCTCTACTTTTAGCACGTCCAATCGAGCAATTTCTTCTTCTTTGAGCCACCTGAACTCTCCATAGGGAAGTGAGGACAGCATACTAAATGAATAGAGTCCATTTACGTCCAGATAGACAATGTAGGACTCTGGCTTGGAAGGATCAAACGCGTCCATATAGCGATTATTCGCTACAGCGTGACGATTAGCCACAAAACATATCCCTCCGCGGATAGCTCCCTCAATGAATTGATGAGTGTCCACATCATCGATTAATTCGAGCCGTACCCGGGTTATTCTCAATAGAGCCTGGTACGCTAGACTGGGAGCTGTAAGGGACCATCCGGGATCGAGCCTATACGTCTTCATGCAGAGATCACGAAAGTTCTCAAAGACGTCCCCCAGTAAAGTTACGTCTGTGTACAGGTAGAGGTTCGAATAGTCCCAAAGATTCTTACATTCGAATACTCGCCAAACCTCGCAGGCGTGATAATAGTCTTCCTGAGAGATATGAGTATCCGTGAGCGCGTTGTAAAATTTATCTTTGCTCGGTAACTGAGTCTCGTCTAGCCGCTCGAATGAATCAATATAATCATAGGGGAACACTCCTTTTCGTGTAACTAATTTAAAGCGTTCATCCTCGGGATGGCACTTACGCGTGATTTTAAGTTGCTCGGGTTCGAGGTAAGATACACTTTTCTCTAGGGAAGTACATAGAAAACTGAAACTATCTATAATTTTAATCGTGATCCCTCGAAACCCGCACCAAATATATTTCATGATTACTTTGAATCTTCCCATAGTCTCTCCAATAACTCTGACTTTTCCCGGATTGATGAGAACGCTCTCCCCCGTGAACGGATCAGTTTCTCTACGTTCAACGAGTGATTCGAGAAGGAAAAAATTATCGTAACAACGCGCGTTATGAATTACTACGCTCAGGTGACTCGGGTTCTTGTAATTAATATTACACCCTGCGTGACTACTCCCACGATAAAGTCCAGTCAAGTGACAATGATCCATAACCCGAATATCATCATTCTTGTAGGGCTTTTCACATATATGGCAATGAGAGGTTGTATTATGAGCGTCTCTTTGAGCAGGAGTTAACGGTTTCATCGGTACAACGGTACTATAGTACTCTAGTACACGCTTCGCAGTATCTATGAGCGCCTCAACAAATTGGTCAGTACAATCTTTTCCCGTGAAATGACGGTACTCTGAGAGACTATCGTTAAAATTACATTTAACGTACATTCCTACAGAATAAGCTACATGACGTTGAACATTCTCAGTATAAGAAAATTTTGGGTCGGGATCACTCGTCTCTATAGGCATAAGTAGGCTCTCCAGGTCCGCATACACGATAAATCCTGTTTTCTCCTGCTGCTTATACTGAGTGAACGTGAGGAATTTATCCTGTCCTTGAGGGAATGTACTCCTTACCGCGTTGAATTTTATACACGTCTCTTTATGTTTTGTGAGTTTGTTTTCAGTCAAAAAAGCGGACAGGCATCTATCACAAAAGTATCTACGTCCTCCGCTAGACGCTCGCTGTAGTTGAGGGTTTATTAACCGTGACAGATTTTTAATCCAGCTGAAATTATATGTTTCTGTCCCGTGTACTCTTATCATAAATAAATGAACATGTCTAGCACGCTCTTTAGCACTAACGTGTACGGGAACAATTACTAGTTTTTTAGAGGTGTCAGCTGTGTCAATATAAGAGTCACTCCCATCATGCTTTGCAGTGTACACATTTATAGATATATCGTTAAGCTTTTCAAAACGCTCGATATATCTCATTTGGAAAGGGAGAGGGATCCCGTCTAGATTCAACACGTCTCGAAAATTGGGGTAAGAGGATAAACGTTGAGCTCTCCCTGCCGGTTCAAAAATAGCTGATAAAACAGATACGGGGAAACAATGACCTTCTTCACATTGCACATTTATCAACGCTTCACGCCTGGCTATAGTTTCAGGGATTTGAACCCGAGCTCCGATCGTGAAAACCGTGTTTTTAGAGAGATTTATTCTCATCTCCAATGTACCGTCATACATCCAACCCGAGTCTCTAGAAACAAAACCTTCAATTTGAGCAAGGAGGGGAAAAACTACATTATTTTCATATAACTCTTCCAAGTTTGTAGTGCTAAATATACCGCATAGACTAGAGTTGAAATACCCTTTCTCAATTCTACCTTCGGTAGGATGTCTAAACTCGCAAATGAGGCTGCAATTTACCTTTATCGAGTCATTTGCAATTGTTTCTTCTACCGTCTTTACGTATATACCCCCGCACGCGACAAGAAACTGGACAGGGTCCTTGTAAGGCAATTCGTTAGTGATAGAATAGGTTTTTATACGGCGGGTGTACGCCTGCTCAATAAGTTTCAATGAGAGACCTAACGGTTCCAGGTAAAGTCTAAACTGGGTAAATCCCGTACCTAAGTCATGTGACTGAGTCAAAAGTGTCCGGATCTGTCTATCTATATCCTCATGTCCGAGTATCAAAACGCTCGAGGTCTTAATCAACCCTGGTGTATGCTCAATGTATGCTTTATATACTTGTGTTGTGATATCACGTTTTAGATAATTAATTAAAAGTTGCTCATTCGAGGTTAATTCACGGAGAGTATACACTTTATTTCCATTTATTTGTCGAGATATAATAATGGGTGGCGGAGAAGAAAAGCGGGCTCTTTTAGCTGGTGGTTCTGCCATTTAGCCTCCTCTTCATTCAGGTACAGTCCCCAGTGGGCTCGAGACAGCTGTAAACAAACAAACAGGAACGACTGTGATGAGTAATCATAAAAAAAAGTCTGACACCTTACCCCCCTAGACCATCAGGCTACCTAGCTGCTTCAGTAACTGCCTTACTCTCGTATTGGGAGGGTCAAGGTTCGACTCTCGCCCAGGATGGTTTTAACCTAATGGTTTTTCCAGTCTCTCTAACCACGCAAATTTGTACACATTTCCTCTAAAAAAATATAACCTTATTATTCCCTAGGTAGTATGGAAGATTTCTACGAAAGCTGTTTGTGATATTTTTAAGTTTACTGTAAATACAGAAAGGTTTAAATGTTTCTTTTTTTGTTGCTGGAGCTAGCTGTCCCTCGCTCCCTTCCGTTAAAAGAAGGAAGAGAAGAAAAGAAGGTAACAAAAAAGTGTGTTTAAACTCCCTTGATCCCTTCTGTTAAAAGAGAGTGGAAAACTCATTTCAAAAACGACTCAAGTAGGTGTTTTTTTAAACTATTCACCCGTGTTAAATTCTCGATATCCTTTAAGCATTATTAACCATGACGAAAATGTACTTAAACTATTCACATTTAACCTGAAAACAATTCAATGATTATTGACTTAGGTCTTACGAGGAATAGATTAAACACAATTATCCTAGGAAGTGAGGTTTGAACCTTGTATTGTTAGTTAATGATGTAAACAATTCATTCGTTGATTATTGGCCAGGACCGAGGATTGAACCCAGGACCTCTAGGTTTATTAAACCCCCCGGATCCCTTCTGTTAAAAGAGAGTGGAAAATGTCTGTTTAAACTCTTTTCAAAAAACGACTCAAGTAGGTGTTTTTTTTATTCCTTTAAAGCATTATTAACCATGACGAAAATGTACTTAAACTATTCACATTTAACCTGAAAACAATTCAATGATTATTGACTTAGGTCTTACGAGGAATAGATTAAACACAATTATCCTAGGAAGTGAGGTTTGAACCTTGTATTGTTAGTTAATGATGTAAACAATTCATTCGTTGATTATTGGCCAAGACCGAGGATTGAACCCAGGACCTCTAGGTTTACCAGGTTTATTATTGAGTGTCAATTGAAGGGATGCTGTTGTCCCGGTTCACCGTAAATGTAACCATCAAGGCCTAATTAAGGTCATATTTCCTTGATTTGTTTAATTTTTTTAGGTCTGATTAGGCCTATTCACGTAATTCATGTTGAATAAGTATTAAACCCCCCGGATCCCTTCTGTTAAAAGAGAGTGGAAAATGTCTGTTTAAACTCTTTTCAAAAAAACGACTCAAGTAGGTGTGTTTTTTTATTCCTTTAAAGCATTATTAACCATGACGAAAATGTACTTAAACTATTCACATTTAACCTGAAAACAATTCAATGATTATTGACTTAGGTCTTACGAAGAATAGATTAAACACAATTATCCTAGGAAGTGAGGTTTGAACCTTGTATTGTTAGTTAATGATGTAAACAATTCATTCGTTGATTATTGGCCAGGACCGAGGATTGAACCCAGGACCTCTAGGTTTACCAGGTTTATTATTGAGTGTCAATTGAAGGGATGCTGTTGTCCCGGTTCACCGTAAAGTGTAACCATCAAGGTCTAATTAAGGTCATATTTCCTTGATTTGTTTAATTAACCCTAAGAATCATCGCAAGTTAATTGTTTAATTTTTTTAGGACTGATTAGGCCTATTTTCATAATTCATGTTGAAGTAAACAATTCTTTTAAACTCATTCAAAGATTATTGACTTAGATTAAGTTCAGTTACCCTAACACACACACACACACACACATTGTTAGTTAATGATGTAAACAATTCTTTTTTTAAACTCAACGATTATTGCTAGTTAATGATGTAAACAATTCTTTTTTTAAACTCATTAACACACACTCGCACACTCACACGAGCCTGATGTAAACAATTAAGTTCAGTTACCCTAACACACACACACACACACTGTTAGTTAATGATGTAAACAATTCTTTTAAACTCATTCAATAATTATTGACTTAGATTAAGTTCAGTTACCCTAACACACACGCACACATTGTTAGTTAATGATGTAAACAATTCTTTTTTTAAACTCAACGATTATTGCTAGTTAATGATGTAAACAATTCTTTTTAAAAACTCATTAACACACACTCACACACTCACACGAGCCTGATGTAAACAATTAAGTTCAGTTACCCTAACACACACACACACACTTACCTTCAAAGTTCAGAATGGCTGTTTTGGTGGCGGTAGAGAGACCTTTGTAGACAAGTAGCAGATCCTCTTTCGAGATATCCTCTATCTGAAGATCGGTGAGCGTCGAAAATCTTCGCGGCAGCCAAACTTGATACTTGGCATCAAGTACAGTAAGTATACGATGACCGAATCGAGTATTTACCGATTTTATTGAAGAAATACGGTACGCGTGACCTATCTCCAACTCTGTTAATTTACGCGGAAGTATCTCATCACATCCCACCTCCGTCAAAAATGCGGCCACAAATTCTGACGCCATGGCTAATATAGCTACCGGTTAATGATAGGGCTGACCACCCTTATTTATAGGCTCCAAGCCACGCCTCTCCCCCTCCCACAAAGTACACAGATCTAGACCCTCAATGTGATTCTAAGCATGTCACTTGGAAAAGAAATTTATGTTCTAATACCTTGACTGTTATGTTAATGTACGGCTCTTTCAAGAGCAGCTGTGCACCGCAGTCACTAGGTCAAGCTCCCTGCGACACACTTTACCGTGTGGGACACCTTATAACCCTACCCATAGGGTCTAAACGCTACGTCACGATGCGAGAGATAACCCCTCCACCCGGGTGTTCCATACCGAAAAAAAAACTAAGACTTTGAGAGAGAGAGAGCGAGAGAGATATACTTGTCATATCCTTAATTCCCAATCTTTGCTAGGACCGACCGTCAGGGTTTTAGACGGTGTAGGAATTGGGAAGGTTTAATTAAAGGTAGAGTGGATACTTGTCATATCCCGGGGTTCGAGACCCGTGAAAAGACTAAGACTTTGAGAGAGTGAGAGATATACTTGTCATATCCTTAATTCCCAGGGTTTTAGAACGTGTAGGAATAGGGAAGGTTTAATTAGAGGTAGAGCGGATACTTGTCATATCCCGGGGTTCGAGACCTGTGAAAAGACTAAGACTTTGAGAGAGGGAGAGATATACTTGTCATATCCTTAATTCCCAGGGTTTTAGACCGTGTAGGAATTGGGAAGGTTTAATTAGAGGTAGAGTGGATACTTGTCATATCCCAGGGGTTCGAGACCCGTGATGTACTGAATAATACTTGTCATATCCTTAATTTCCAATCTTTGCTAGGACCGATTATCAGGGTTCGGCTGTCCTCCCACGTAGGAATTGGGAAGGTTTAATTAGAGGAAGTGAACCCGCATTTGCAGGATAATATTTATAGTCTCCCCTCCCACGTAGGAATTGGGAAGGTTTAATTAGAGGAAGTGAACCCGCATTTGCAGGATAATATTTATTTAGAGGTGAATAATACTTGTCATATCCTTGACCATCAGGGTTCAGCATGTCCTCCCACGTAGGAATTGGGAAGGTTTAATTAGAGGAAGTGAACCCGCATTTGCAGGATAATATTTATAGTCTCCCCTCCCACGTAGGAATGGGAAGGTTTAATTAGAGGAAGTGAACCCGCATTTGCAGGATAATATTTATTTAGAGGTGAATAATACTTGTCATATCTTGACCATCAGGGTTCGGCTGTCCTCCCACGTAGGAATTAGAGGAAGTGAACCCGCATTTGCAGGATAATATTTATAGTCTCCCCCCGACCCCTCTCAGCCATCCCGAGTCTGGTGCGAGAAGGAAGTGAACCCGCATTTGCTGGATCCGCCAGGCCGTGAGACAGCCCGCATTTGCTGGATACTTCGAGACCGTGAGACGACCCGCATTTGCGTGGAGGGAGAGTGGATACTTCGAGCTTGGGAATGAACCCGCATTTGCTGGATACTTCGAGACCCGACCCAGGTCGTGAGACAACCTGAACCCGCATTTGCGTGGAGGTAGAGTAGACCAGGCTGTGAGAATGAACCCGCATTTGCGTGGAGGTAGAGTAGACCAGGCTGTGAGAATGAACCCGCATTTGCGTGGAGGTAGAGTGGATACTTCGAGACCCGTAGCTGTCCTACAGACCGTCAAGGTTTGAGAGAGAGAGAGAGGGATTGAAAAGACTATATGTATGCGTATGTTGATAGACTAAGAATCTTTGAGAGAATAATACTTGTCATATCCTTGACCATCAGGGTTTGAGGAAGTGAACCCGCATATGTGTGAAGGTAGAGCGGATCCGCCAGGCCCCCCGCATTTGCTGGATCCGTCAGATCGTGAGACAACCTGAACCCGAATTTGCTGGATACTTCGAGACCCGAGAAAAAAACAAACTCGCCGGCTCGTCGGAAGAGTTGTGTCCTCCTCCCCCCTCACAGGCAGCCAGGTGTTTCAACCCCCCATCCCAGGAGACACAAACCCTTGCTCTACACCCCCCTCCCTCTGTGCTCCAACCCTTCCCCCATACCTAACCGTCAACATGTCATCTCAGGAGCCATTAAAATCAGGATTAATGGGGTGTCCTCGTATACCACAAACTGACTTACTAGCTGCATATTAGTTTTTATTTTTGTAGATGGCAACATTTCCGGCAATTATGGGGTTTTGTATCAACTTTTATCTTCATGAATAGTTTTTAAATCGCTTTTTGAAAAAGTGAAATCAATTATTTATTGAATGAAGGTATACATAATAATTATTTGAAATGTACACAAACTGTTTGTAGCAATATTTACTTACATTTAAAATGAAAACATCTGCACCGATAGGCACCTCGTCTAGTCTTGTTTGCGGGTGATGAGGGTGTCGGGTCTCAAATAACAGCCGTATATGGTGAGGTTTTCTTTCCATAAATAATTCCCAATTACACTCCACACAAATGCGGGCACAATTCCCTCTGAATTATATAACAACCTCAGTCTTACTCAATTAGTGTAATTAAATGCATTTTGCCCAGATGGGTAGTAAGACAGGTAGCAAAAAAAAACGTAGACAGATGATTAATAATAATTGTGGTTTTCTTGATTAAAAAAAGTATACTCTTTTATGCAGAGAATATTTATTTATATTCTCGTACAGATGCAAATATTAATCACTCAAAATATCCGTATAAAACATTTATGATATATAAATTGTAGTTGTGTTCATACACATTAATGGCTGATAACAATAATTGGCACGTGTAATTTATTTTGAATTTTTAAGTGAATTTTAACCATAAAATAAGTATTAAATTATTAGGAAATGGAAAACTTTAGCTAATATTAGAAAAGTTACTCGGATAATAAAATGGGAGTCATGTAGTTTGTCATGAGGACCAGAGGGCCCAGGTTGAGGTGACACGTTTCTGTTCAAACACTCATCTCGGGACATTTTTACCTGTTAAGAATCGATATGAATAGTATATAATATTAATATAGGCTATAAATAGTTCATTAACACACAGTGAAAGCAATAACATAATAGCTATCGGAAGAATAATACTATTACAAGTACTAAATTTGCTAAAATGTTGTGATACAACATATTAATAAATAAGATATTAAATGCTTTGATGATTATTATTAGGATCATTTGGTCAATAAAGTGTGTAACCCTGTAGAAACTGGCCAAGAAATGTTTGCATAATAGATACAATCATTGATCTTAGCGAGAGGTGTCAATAGTGTAAACATATTTTTTAAGTCTCAAGATGGAATTCGCTCGTTCACATTTACTACTAGGGTCAATTTTTTTACAATATCATTTAATCCAAAAATTCTTCTTCTTTCGTTTGGAAAAACTTCTAAGTTTGAGGAAATTTCTTGAAACAAACTCCAACAAATCCGTCATCTTGAGGGTGTAGCACTTTGCTAACTTAGAGCCTGATTGTGTCTTGGGTCTTACTATATATACACTTTGATCATTAGGAAGTCTCTGAGACTATAACAAGTCTCAGGTGTTCTAGGACTCTCTGGAATGTTAATGTTAGATTATTCATAAGATGTTGTTGATAACACAAGCTCTTTGTCACTAACATGTAGGGAGTAGTCAAAGTCATACAAAGAACTTGATTCTGGGAATAATCTTGGCTTCCTTTTGGGAAGTCCTTTAGTTGTTTTAGGTGCTGGTTCTCTTGCAACTATATTACTTGAATCTCTGCTTTGAATTTCTGAAGGTCCTGTTTCAGAGTCAGCCAGCCACACATAGCTCTCCTAAGTCTGTCCCTTCAACACTTTTTCCTGGTGTGACGTTAAGTTTTGTTTTCTTCTTCTTTGGTTTCAGAGCACTATCAAACTGTCTTAATGTCTGCATCAATTCTTTGAAAGTCTCGTCAATTGCTTCTAACCAAACCGGTTCTGACAATGGTGTTTGTAATCCTGATTGACTTCCACTCTGATTACAGTTACAGCTTAGCAACATCTGAAGAAATTTAGTACGATATAAATGCACAATGTCACACTTTTTGAATCCAGATTTCATGATTTCCTCCTTTAGAGAATCGCACAGTTTTTTCAACAGCCCAGGGAACTTCTGTTTGGTGACAATAGCTTCACCTCTGCCTGGTCCTTTGTTCTATTCTTCAATGATTTGACACCAAGAAATTTTCATAGGCCTGAAAAGTGCCAAGTCGAGGGGTTGGGTGAGGTAAGTGGAATTACTGGGTAAAATTATAAACTTTATGTTCTTTTCTTTGCATAGATTGCTCAAATATAACGACAAATGAGACAAGTAGTCCCCAATCAAGTATTTTGTCCCTTCGAGGTCTTTAAAAAAGGGGAGGGGGGGTTGCAATTGATTCTACCTAGTCCACAAAGCAGAAACTGTCGAACCAGCCTAACTTGGTTCGATTGAATCGTGAGTTTTTTTATCTCCCTCCTTCCAACTATCGTACAAATGCTGCTCCTTATAAACTACATAAGGAGGCAGTATTTTACCTTCTCCATTTGCAGAAAACATCACTGAAGTAGATGCTTTTGAAGAGTTTAGTATCCTTTCTGGGTACTTGCATCCACGCCTGAAGATCAATTTACGTTTTCCTGGGTCGTCACACAAATTGATCTCATCATAATTGATTATGTGACTTGCAGGTACGTCCTTAAGCTCTCATTAAAGCCAGTGGCGCAGGAACGTTTTTATTTGGGGGGGTAAATATAATCATGGGCTTTTATAGGGAATAACATTTTTTAGATTTAAAAAAGACCAATAAAATATAATATTTAATAGACCAAATGTGTTTTTTTCTCATTAATTATGGGCATGCCAAACATTAGAATGAATAAACACAAAATTAATTAAGAAATAATATATCTGATGCTGCTCAACTCAAAATGATTAAAAACAACCAAATTAAAGTACGTTTCCAAACACCTTTGCCCCATATTCGCTACTAGCTATAAAACCACTAACTAGTTTCGCAATGTCAAGTTTGTCGAGTCTCTTAGAGTATGCATTAAGCAGACACAGGTGATTTAGTCTACGTTGCCTCATCGTAGAGCGAAGATAGTTTTTTATGCGTCCAAGCATTGAAAAACTTCTTTCTGCAGTAGCTGATGTAGCTGGTGTGATATCAGAGTTTTCAAAATCTCTTCTGTGTGAGGAAATAAACTTCGTGTTTCCTCGTGCAGGCCTTGAAATTCGGTGAACGTGCTGGAGATGCTAGAAAAATGATTGATTTTGCTACACAACGTCAGCTCAGTTTTCAGCTCTTTTGGGCAAATACTTCTTTTGTTCAAAACTTTCATCATGGGTTCAGTAAATTCATTTGACTTCGAGAATAAAATTTCCTCCAATATGCAGAACTCTTGAAAATCTGGTTGGTTGAACCTGTATTCAATTTCTCCACAGATTGTGTCCAAGGTTTCATAGTATACCGACTTCATATTATCTTTGGGACTTGCCCATGTGTGACCTTCTGTTTGTGTTTCATTGTGTTCGAGTCTTCTAGGACACGACACACTCAAGTCACCACTCCCCACGTGAATGAGTGAATACCAGACGGTATTTACAACCCCTACCTTTCTTCTGGCTCAACACCTCCCCCTCCAAGACCTTGGCACAAGTCACAAGTGGACTTGTAAAGTAACATAGCAGCACTGTCGCGCCTAGCAGAAGGGCGTGGTGGAGACTGGTGATTGCTGTCAAGCACTAAGCAGTACCTACGATAGGTCAGGACTAGCCAATAAAACCACTCGAAACAGGATTATATTTTAATTTTAATATGTTACCTTAGAGTGAACTGTGTATCTTGCCTCAACAAGATCTTTCTAGTATCTAAAAGTTTTATTATATTTGTTTGAGAGCGGAGGGGTAAAAATTATACTTTTTACCCCCCTCCATTTCTTGGGGGGGGGGTAAAATTT
Organism: Timema cristinae; assembly: GCA_039000515.1. NCBI lineage: Eukaryota > Metazoa > Arthropoda > Insecta > Phasmatodea > Timematidae > Timema > Timema cristinae. The sequence goes on from JBCFYV010000012.1 coordinate 6,937,584, forward strand.
ACCCCCGTACCCCCTAGTTCCTGCGCCACTGATTAAAGCTCGTCAAAATATTTGCTGACGATATCAGGAGACATAGCTGCCCTCAACCTTTTAATATTATGGCACATTTTTGATGCCAATGAGTTTTTGTGACGAGTTAGAAAATAATACACCCAGTCACGGCCAGAAGAGTTGTTCTTGAACTTTTGTACAATTTTTACTTGGCGTTCAAGATGATCTCGCACTAGTAACCGTAAAGTGATTGAATCAAGAGGGTAGCCCCAGTCGCTACAAACTCTCAACCTGTCAACTAAAATTGCCTCTTCTTCTTCATTTAGTGTTGTCTGTCCTTTTTTCTTGGTTTGATAATTTTTCCCATATCTATGTAGGATAGTAGTTGGAATATTGAACTTATAAGAACATTTCCTGTAACTAAGTCCTTTTTTGATATCATCAATGGCTTGGTTTAGATATTTTGGTGTGTATTTCTTATTCATGCTCTTTAGAGCTATAGGTTGATATTTTTGCTGCGGGTTTTCCGAAACACACTTGACAGTAACTTTTTACTTACAAGAGAAGTTTTGGCGATGCCAAATATCCGTGGTTTTTAATGGCGTTTTTTACACTCTTGAAAATATGAAATCAATAATGCCATCAACACAAAACTTGATTTTCCAACGTATTATCATTTTAGCCAACTGGCAAAAATTTAACATTTCTAAAAGAGTAATATCTTTTTTAGGGCAATGTTTTTCTTATTACATGAAGTATTGTTCCTACTCACCTCACCGTTCCTATTCACCCCAATTTACGGTAGCAGTTTTTTTGGTCTGAGAGGGCAGTATTAGAAATGTATATTTAGGAATACTGTACCCTTAATTTTGAAGCATGACCTACAGCTTTTAAATAACAAGTCAGATGGACACGAAAACAAAGGTATCAGTACCGGTTTATCTGGTTTACCGAAGACAAAGAGGTTGGGGTTAGAATCTCAGTCGGGTGTGCTGAGGGTGTGCTAACTAAAACGGCTATAAATTTTCCCATAATGAGAACACGTAAGTAAATGAGGAATAGCCCGAGCACCAAGTAAAATAAACCGTAAAATATTTACAAAAGCTCTCACCAAAATTAAGAAACAAAACAATAAAATATGACAACATGTGCGCGTTCTTTGGTTTCAAGGTCTGAACGCAAGCTGCACCGATAACAAAGACTGTAAGGTGAGTATTGGAAGTGCCATCTGTGTAGAGTCCGATGAAGACGACAGGATGTGCGCTTGCTCTCCAGGGACCAGCGTCAGTGCTGACGGACAGAATTGCGTCAACGTCACCGGTGAGTGTCGTGGTCTCGTTCGAGTTGTCCTCCTCATCCTTAACACTTAGAGTAAGCTGTCATTAATACCACTGGTTGTAAAGATTAAATTACATTTTTGATTTGAAAGGGGGATTTCAATTGTGAAATTTTTGCTGAAAATCTATTGGTTTTTGGTGAAGATTCTTTAATGAAAAAATAAAAAATAAATCAGGGAGTCTTCTTCATGTAAATGTTTCAACATTGGGTGTCTTTAAAAGAAAATTAGAGGATGTTTTCATAATAAAAATAAAGATATTTAACATAATTTGCAATACTCTTATACACAAATTTTACACAAATATATAAAATATAGGTAGTAATTTTACCATATAATTTGGTGAGAACAAGTATATACTGTACGAGTATGTACTGTATATTTGAATCAGATTTAGAGTGGGTACAATTTACCCATGCATTCTCTTGTTTATGCGCCACTGCCTTATTGTATATTCGATGAATAAGCTATCCATGACTATCGTATATTTTATAATAGAAACAGAGCTACCGTATTACTCTAAACTATCTATATTTAGGATAGATTTTTTTATTTATGGCAATTTTTTATAGGATTCTAGATTATTGAGGCGTATTTCTAACAATACATTTGTCCAAATCATGTATTATACATCTCATAGCACCACCACTCATCAACGGCCGATTAAATCATGACCCCAACAGGAATCAAACCCAAATCTGTCTTAGAACATTTAAATTTATCTTTCCCTCGCAATTTTGTTGAAATACTGACGCTCTTGTATTGTCTAAGGCTGGTGTGTGCCTAACCTAAGTAGCGTGCTTTAGGCTTGGCGTGCACCAAAAAAACATGCAGAAATCAAAGCTTTGTTAGGCCTCAATTTGGATTCATAAAAGGAACCAGAAATGCCATTGGGATACTAAAAATAATTTCAGGGAGAGGTCTGGTAGTCAAGGAAGAAGTCTACGTTGGTTTCATCGACTGGAAAACGGCATTAGATAGAGTGAAATGGAAAAAAAAACTGATGGAAACACTAAAGAAGATAGGCATCGACTGGAGGGACAAAAGGATGATTACAAATTTTTATCTGGGACAGTGAAGCTGAATGGTAGAGAGACCAACAGCATAGAGAGAGGAAGAGGAGTGAGAGAGGGATGCGGTTTGTCACCCAGTCTGTTCAACTCTGGAGGGTGGCTGGAGAGGGACGTGGTAATTTCAGGATAGGAAGACACACAATCAAACCACTAAAATACACAGCTGATTTAGCATTGCTGGTCAAAAATAAAAAATAGTTGCATGGAGCTCAACAATGAGAAGTCAAAATTGATGGCAATTTCAAAAAATGGACAGCCCTGAAAATCAAAATAGGACACTAGGAGTTGGTAAACATAGAGTAGTTCAAGTTCCTGGAAAGTCTGCGGTCAAAGAGAGCCTACTGGCTACTGTATCAAGGAAATTAGGTCGAGGATCGCCATGTCCAAGGATGCTTTCAACACGAAGAAATTACTTCTGACCAGCAAGTTAAGTTTGGAAAATGAAATGCTACATTTGGAATCTCGCACTAGATAGAGCAGAAACTTGGATTCTTAGGAATATGAAAAATACACACTTAGAAAGCTCTGAAATGTGGTGCTGGAGAAGACTTGAGCAGATCAGGTGAACAGACAGATTGACAAATGAAGGAGTCCTAAGGAGATTGGGTGAGAAGAAGACCATTTTGGTAAGTAAACTAGATCGGACACATCCTTAGGAAGAACTGTTTTCTAGACGACGTCACAGAATGAAAGGTTAAGGGAAAGAGAATCTAAGGAAGAAGGAGGATTCAAATATTGGGTGATTTGAAGGAAAAAAGAAAATTCTGAGCATTAAATGAAGAAGGAGAGGGCATCTTGCATCAGCGGTCTAAATTCACTGACAAAAGTAATGAACCTATCATAAGATAGAGCACATAATAATAGTAATAATAGTGCCTCAAAAGTAAGGGTGGACCGATACATACTTTTCTCGGTTCCAATACCTTGCTCGATACTATCAATTCATCTCCTCGATAGTTGATACCCTTTTAGATAACATTCAAAATAAAATTGAATAAATCATAATTTTGTAAGCATAGAAATTAGGTCAAAAGAAAAGTGTTTAATTTGTTTCAATTTATTTGTTTTCATACGTCACAAAATATGGAAACTAGTTAATTAAGCTATTTAAACAAAATATAACACGATGCAACCAGACAAAAGTAACATTTACGATTAGAAGTAGGCCAATAATCAGAAGTGTTATTGCTTATTAAGAAATAAATTATTATTAAAGTCAGTTTTTATAGACACATTAGCATATTTAATTACATATAAAGTATTATAGATAGTTGTAAGGTTGTAGGCTAACACATATGTCAAGAAAATAAACATAATAAAATAAACCCGTTTGAGGAGTTAACCGTGTTGATTACTAAATAGTGATATCGAGATTTTTAGCGGATAGCATCGATCATTGCGATACCAGTCGATACCAAGTGTTTGCGAAGAATCGAGTATTGGTATCAACCCACCACTACTCAAAACCATTAATTCAATATATTCAAATGGGACTGCCATACACCAATTAGTCATGAATCAAAAATGCTTTAAAGCGATCCATGAAAATTGTTTTAGCACCATTTAAAAAGAAAAAGCACCAAAAAGCATTACAGAACTAAATAAAGCGCACGTAGTCATGCCTGAGACCGAAACACTGGGAAAACGAGGGAAACAATTTTTGTACGCGCATACGCCCCCCCACCTCCCCCCACCCCTATACCCCCAAGAGTATACAGTAAAATCTCGATCACAATGCATGCATGCCCAGTTTTGTTGTTTGGAGGAGAATTTAATGGAGTTAGATGATGATAAGCTGAGTGTGCTGGTGAAAACTAGACCCTATGTGTATGAGCTTATAGTCTTCTCTTTCGTTTTCTTCGTGTTTATCAGGTGCCCCCAACAAATTATCTCAGGATGTTGTTGAGAGTACAACAATCATTGTCACATATCCACAACAACGTCCTCGTCAGGCACTGTAAGACTGAAGTCTCCCTTGCCTTCAATGCTTTGTTTTGCTGTGCTTTTTTGGTCTGCAGCAAAATATTTTATGAGAAAATTTGTTTTGAACCAATACAAAACAGTTTAAAGCAAGAATTATTGCTTTAAGAAAAAATTCTTTTGCTTTGTTTTGCTGTAATCTTTTGGTCTGCAGCAAAATATTTTATGAGAAAATTTGTTTTGAACCAATACAAAACAGTTTAAAGCAAGAATTATTGCTTTAAGAAAAAACTCTTTTGCTTTGTTTTGCTGTAATCTTTTGGTCTGCAGCAAAATATTTTTTGAGAAAACTTGTTTTGAACCAATACAAAACAGTTTAAAGCAAAAATGTATTGCTCTAAGGAAAAACTCTTTTGCTTTGTTTTGCTGTTCTTTTTTGGTGTGCGCCCAGCCTACCAATGAACTAACTTTACAACGCAAGTATATTATACGATTGTTCGTTCCCAGCCTAACTGTAATCAAACCAAAGTCCCTCAGAAAATTTGAAATTGCCAACATTCCACTTCCCAGATAAATTGTGACTTTAAATGGAATCAAACCCAAGTCGCTTTCAGGTAGTAGATATTTACCGGTCTTCAAACTAAATTGCGCTGTTTGTTTTTTTAGGACTTGAATCCGCGTGTAGTACAGATGATGACTGCAGCCCTCTGGGTTCCTATGTCAGCTGCTACAGCGGCAGTTGCTCGTGCGATAGCAACTACTACAAGAACCCCTCCACAAATGCAGGGGAACCACTCTGTCTACCAGGTAGACTACAGTCATTCAAGAATCATTCAACTCAGGTATCCATTTGGGTGGATTACCAGCCTGCCTCGTCACTGCCACTTGGTTGACTTATTCCTTCCTTAATGTACCATTTGGGTCATTAGCAACCTATTTACTCATGTGTTTCCACTGTTTCATCACGTACGTATGGTCTTATATTAACAATATCCCTGGAAGAAGCATAGATGTTGATTTGTCATTTAATTATGACTCAGTGATATCGTATAATTATCCAAGCAAGTCGTTCTGTCACCAAGGAGTATCCCTTTTAAACGTTGGCTGAAAAACTAGAAACATATACAAGCTTGAATTTTGTTTTATAGTCTATAGTAGAAGTATTGAACGTGGAGAAATTTTATGTAATAACAGCTAGAAATAAGATACAAATAATAATAATAATAATAATAATAATAATAACAACAAACTAATTGAGTGCTCTAAAATATTAAAGAACATGACATTTAGGTTGGTTGCACAATGCATCGAATATTATGTGTTAACACATAGTGGAACAACATGTTTTTGTTTTTATTATGTGTGGAGCTCTCTTAATTACGTGTTTCCAGATGTAGAGGACGCACATTATCGAACAAAATTATAACACACGTTTACACAAATCAGCCTCATATTCATATTTCATGGCATAAAATGCACGGGACTTTTTTCATTGCGCAAGTGCCACCATCTTGCTTACTAGAATGCCGAGATGTATACCATAATGTATTGGTTTAATCTCAGGCTAGGTGGTTGTCAAGTTAGTTTTGCTAGATTTGTTGTGAAGTAGCAACATGTCGGTTATAAAGTGGAAGGAAAACACTGTTGAGTTAGACTTAGAAAAACCTATAGTATTTGAGCAAGAGAGTCCTGCTTTTCACAATTATAATCTTGAGGACTACCATAAAAAAGATTCCAGCCATCCTTTTTTTAAACATTGCGTGAACCTAGATACTTATATCACGCTCCTCTTCTTCAGAAAGCATCAACTAGCCACTTCCACAACAACAAAGCTACTTCATCATTTTCCTCCATCTTGTCGAATACAGAAAGAACGAGAGAAAAAATGTTGTATCGTGTTTTGTTCAATCATATTCCATGATAAAACTATCTTTACACAAATTTTTCGTTGTGTGTTAACACATAATTTTCAATGGCAAACATCTGCATACTATTAACATACAAATTAAATTTACAAATTTAGTCTTAGGCTGTGGTCAGAGTAGCGCCGTTTTAGGCTGAATTAATGTTTGGGCGTTTTCAGCCTAATTATCCGAAAGTTTTGAACTCATGGTACTTTATTGACTTGGTTGGTCACTGTACAATTGATGAGTTCGGCCTTGAAAGTCCGACGTCAGATCAATTAAAATATATTTGTGTGTGTGTTTTTTTTTACCGTTATTTGCCGATTTTCAAGTGATCACTATTTTTTTTAGCAAGGCATTGAAAAATGATGGAGTGCAAGAAATTAATAACTTTGAATTTTGAATTTTGTAGGTTATTTTAAGACCTCTTTACCAACAGATTTTGGCTCAGGCGGCATCACTTTAAAATGGAAATATTTTGAGCTATTGACATTTTTAAATGGCACATTTGCCTCAAGGCGTCTTGTTGAAGTTGTTTCGAATGCAGAATCGAAGGAGAGTTAAGATTATTTCTGACACTAAAACCATGCAATGTTGGATATTGAAGGACCCAGTTTCTGAGCTGTTGTAAATTGAAAAAACTAAAACTACGCGTTTATAAGGTATCACTTCAGAGTGAAAGAGAGAAATTGATGAAGATGAAGACGATTTCTTTCTTATGAGCTTAATGCTACATTTGTGGGCCATACCAGACAAACATAAATGGTACACTCGTATTAAAATAAAAGCAGATACTGGTTGAAGAACAGAACTTATGTGAACATGCTCCTTCAGCCGTATCACTGATATGTGTCACTTTATGATAACCCGTTTCGGTGTTCGAATGGTCTAAGGCAGTGGTTCCCAACCATTTTAGCCTATCACCTACCTATGAAAATTGGATGCTGGTAACCCTTGCTAATCTCTAGTCCCCTCAAGTTAAATATGATAAACAATCAGCTAAAATGATCTTACATTCTTGTTACATTGTGCATTCATTTATTTTTATTTAAAACTAAATAATGATTATAAACAATTATGTTTACGAAAGTTTCATAAATTTTGATTAAGTTCCTTTAAGACTTTTTATTAAGTATAAGAATACCCAGGAAAAATATAAATAAAAATTAAAAACCATGTCACACTTTTTCTTAAGTACAAGAGAAAAAATAATTTTTAATACCTTTCAAAAGTCCCAAATTTGTCCAAATTTCTTATCAATGGATGCCTGTTATCAGATGGACAATAAATACATCATTTGAAAAAAAAAATCTCAAAATAGGTGCACTTTTTTCGTGACATAACTTATAGCCCTCATGAATGAAAAACACGTTTAAACATAACTTATGTTAAATTTTTATAAAAATAAGTTAGTAAAATTATTGTCCAAAGAATAAAACATGAATATTAAAATAATTTAAGATCCTTTTGTAAGTTATTTTTCTGTTAGTTATTATTACTATAAAAGTAATGTTATAGTATCCATAAAAACACAACTACCCCCCTCCTGAACCTCTTATAATTAACAGCCCCCTGAAAACCAAAAACGCCCCCTGGGGGCCGATACCCCCTACGTTGAGAAACACTAGTCTTAAGGCAAGGATAGGGAACCTGCTGTCTTTTGAAGTGTTCACTGAGGCCTTTTCGCATATTTAATAATCACGTATCTTCATCGTTTGTAAATTATATTTTCGCAAACAGCGTGTATTTCAAATAATTTAAAAAATGTATTTTTGAAGCATGACACTAACAAATTAACCACTCCTACTTATCTATATATCTATCAATCTATCTATGGTCACAACGCTATCATATCTTGGCAAACTTTGATGTGAGGTACATGAAGTGTGCGGCCGTATGAGGAATCCATGAATTTGCGTGTGTCCTTCCTACGCCACCTGGTCTTAGGCGTCAGGTCACTCTCACAACAGGCTGAGCTGCGTGTGACAGGGATATTAGGGTTTAAATACCGGTAGGGTGGACTGAATGTGGTTTTCTCCATTAGTGTAATTAGTGTCTACATATGCGTTAAACTTGCACGGATGCTAAAGTCCACTCACACCTGGGTGAATCTAATCGAGGTGTATCAGCCAGTAACACTCACACCTGGGTGAATCTAATCGAGGTGTAGCAGCCAGTAACACTCACACCTGGGTGAATCTAATCGAGGTGTAGCAGCCAGTAACACTCACACCTGGGTGAATCTAATCGAGGTGTAGCAGCCAGTAACACTCACACCTGGGTGAATCTAATAGAGGTGTATCAGCCAGTAACACTCACACCTGGGTGAATCTAATCGAGGTGTATCAGCCAGTAACACTCACACCTGGGTGAATCTAATCGAGGTGTATCAGCCAGTAACACTCACACCTGGGTGAATCTAATCGAGGTGTGGCAGCCAGTAACACTCACACCTGGGTGAATCTAATCGAGGTGTATCAGCCAGTAACACTCACACCTGGGTGAATCTAATCGAGGTGTATCAGCCAGTAACACTCACATCTGGGTGAATCTAATCGAGGTGTGGCAGCCAGTAACACTCACACCTGGGTGAATCTAATCGAGGTGTATCAGCCAGTAACACTCACACCTGGGTGAATCTAATCGAGGTGTAGCAGCCAGTAACACTCACACCTGGGTGAATCTAATCGAGGTGTATCAGCCAGTATCACTCACACCTGGGTGAATCTAATCGAGGTGTGGCAGCCAGTAACACTCACACCTGGGTGAATCTAATCGAGGTGTATCAGCCAGTAACACTCACACCTGGGTGAATCTAATCGAGGTGTAGCAGCCAGTAACACTCACACCTGGGTGAATCTAATCGAGGTGTAGCAGCCAGTAACACTCACACCTGGGTGAATCTAATCGAGGTGTATCAGCCAGTAACACTCACACCTGGGTGAATCTAATCGAGGTGTAGCAGCCAGTAACACTCACACCTGGGTGAATCTAATCGAGGTGTAGCAGCCAGTAACACTCACACCTGGGTGAATCTAATCGAGGTGTGGCAGCCAGTACCACTCACACCTGGGTGAATCTAATCGAGGTGTAGCAGCCAGTAACACTCACACCTGGGTGAATCTAATCGAGGTGTAGCAGCCAGTAACCACTCACACCTGGGTGAATCTAATCGAGGCGTGGCAGCCAGTAACACTCACACCTGGGTGAATCTAATCGAGGCGTGGCAGCCAGTAACACTCACACCTGGGTGAATCTAATTGAGGTGTAACAGCCAGTATCACTCACACCTGGGTGAATCTAATCGAGGCGTGGCAGCCAGTACCACTCACACCTGGGTGAATCTAATCGAGGCGTGGCAGCCAGTAACACTCACACCTGGGTGAATCTAATCGAGGTGTGGCAGCCAGTACCACTCACACCTGGGTGAATCTAATCGAGGTGTATCAGCCAGTAACACTCACACCTGGGTGAATCTAATCGAGGTGTATCAGCCAGTAACACTCACACCTGGGTGAATCTAATCGAGGCGTGGCAGCCAGTAACACTCACACCTGGGTGAATCTAATCGAGGCGTGGCAGCCAGTAACACTCACACCTGGGTGAATCTAATCGAGGCGTGGCAGCCAGTAACACTCACACCTGGGTGAATCTAATCGAGGTGTATCAGCCAGTAACACTCACACCTGGGTGAATCTAATCGAGGTGTAGCAGCCAGTAACACTCACACCTGGGTGAATCTAATCGAGGTGTGGCAGCCAGTACCACTCACACCTGGGTGAATCTAATCGAGGTGTAGCAGCCAGTACCACTCACACCTGGGTGAATCTAATCGAGGTGTAGCAGCCAGTAACACTCACACCTGGGTGAATCTAATCGAGGCGTGGCAGCCAGTAACACTCACACCTGGTTGAATCTAATCGAGGCGTGGCAGCCAGTAACACTCACACCTGGGTGAATCTAATTGAGGTGTAACAGCCAGTATCACTCACACCTGGGTGAATCTAATCGAGGCGTGGCAGCCAGTAACACTCACACCTGGGTGAATCTAATCGAGGCGTGGCAGCCAGTAACACTCACACCTGGGTGAATCTAATCGAGGTGTGGCAGCCAGTACCACTCACACCTGGGTGAATCTAATCGAGGTGTATCAGCCAGTAACACTCACACCTGGGTTAATCTAATCGAGGTGTATCAGCCAGTAACACTCACACCTGGGTGAATCTAATCGAGGCGTGGCAGCAGTAACACTCACACCTGGGTGAATCTAATCGAGGCGTGGCAGCCAGTAACACTCACACCTGGGTGAATCTAATCGAGGCGTGGCAGCCAGTAACACTCACACCTGGGTGAATCTAATCGAGGCGTGGCAGCCAGTAACACTCACACCTGGGTGAATCTAATTGAGGTGTAACAGCCAGTATCACTCACACCTGGGTGAATCTAATCGAGGCGTGGCAGCCAGTAACACTCACACCTGGGTGAATCTAATCGAGGCGTGGCAGCCATAACACTCACACCTGGGTGAATCTAATTGAGGTGTAACAGCCAGTATCACTCACATATGGGTGAATCTAATCGAAGCTGGGTGTTTGGACTCACATTTAAGTGAAGAGTAAATTCAATATGCAGTGGTTTTGAATATGAATTAGAACAAAGAAAATCTGCACTTCTTTCACAATAATTATAACCATATCGAACATGTTTGGTCACTTCAATTGGTGTCCATATAGTTTTTCTTCACACACAAATAAAACTGTCGCATGGTTGTTGTTCAGGTATCGGCGGGAAATGCTCCAAGTACGACTGTCAGCTGGATAATACCTCATGCAGTTCTTTCAACGTGTGCTCGTGTGATGATAGTTTCACTCCCAGTGAGAAGAAAGACCGCTGCCTGAAAGGTAAAAACAATTAACATACATATTACCACAATCGTATTTTTATAATGCTTGCATCGGGGACATATGAACATTTTCTGGTGACATTTTCAGATTTATTGAATCATAGGGAAGGGGTTACATTTGTAAGGTTTGTAACAATTGCATGGAGATGAACCAAATCCGTTTTGAAGAAGACACATTTTAATACTTGATAATTGTGAGAACAAGGAGGAATTAAATTCAAGAGTAATTTAGGCTTTTATTGCATTTGTAAGTTGTTGTCGTCTTGTCTTCTGTCTCAAAATATTAAATTGAGAATATACAAAAGTGTAACCCTACCCGTAGTTCTTACTGAATTGGAAACGTGGTCTCTCGCTCTTTACGTAAAGAATGAATCAATCTTTTTGAGAGTAAAATATTGAGAAAGATATTTACACCTAAGTCTGATGTACAAATAGGACACTAGAGAAATGCGCATATTGTTAATAATCTACTGGTTTCTATGCGTCCCAATATTAATTAAGGAATATAAGGTCACGTAGGCTGAGGTGGTGTTGGAGGTAGGGGAAAGTAATGTGTATAGGGGTGGGTAAAGTGCATTCAAAAGATTTGTGTTAGTTTTTAGCTTAAATAAGGACTGTCTACAATGATTTGTCGTGAGACATAATTTCAAATAATATCGTTACATCATGAATATCATTCTAAAGTTTACAAATAAGTATTTTATAGAAACAAGCTAAAGTATGTATGTCTTCTTTAAATTGAAAAATGACACGTTGACATGGGAACTTTGGTTTAGTACACTAATGATCTAACCAGTGGGCCACCCCACCCATAAGTCGTTCCGTGTCCAGGCTCATTCTTCACTCATATTTAAATGCAGAGTCTGTGATGGACTTGCGTAAATAATCAGCTACATATATTGTAATGATATTGGTTTGTATCCCTCTAAAATATGTAAAAAAGTCATGGATGAAGGTAATTTTTCTTAAAAGCAACATATGTAGAGTATCCTTTTATGATTCATCCATGAAGAAACACGTGAATTTCAGAAATAATATGAAAAGTATTACACCATTAAAATATATTTTTTATATAATTTTTTCTGTCAAAAGAACAACTCCGCAGTATTTGGCAAAGGACGCCAATTCCCTATTCCAACACCTGTCGCCAGGACTCTTTCTATTAGTTAGTGTTTACACTGTTGACGAAGGGACTAAGAGGCAAGGGGTATGTCATATATAAGCCACTCGTGCGTATGTTTAAGACACAAGAACCACAGGCACAAGTCCCACACAAGCAAGTCACACAAGTCAGTCAGTCACAAGCAACCACACACACAAGTCGCTCTAACAAGCAACGCACCCAAGCACATACCCACACACTAGAAGTGGCACTTGCACTCGCAGTCTAACACAGAATACAATAATGTACGTTAATATCACAAGTATGCATTGATATCAAGTATTTAATTGGAGTATGTATCAGTAATTAACAGATGTCATTTGAATAAACCGTGTGTGAATCAACATCCATCAATAGTTCTCTTTCTTACATTTAATAAATATACCGATATAATTAGTGCTCGACCACAGAGCAATTAACAGCTAGTTAAACTGTATATTTTCCGTATAGTGATGATAGGCGCTCGACCACGGAGCTATAAACAACCTAAATAGTATAACAGCAATATTATATCAGGCATTAATCCATAGAGTTTCAATATGTGACCTATTAATGTCACTAACTATCAAAAGGCCAAAAAGGGTTCAAAGGTTATAAAGGCAAATTAAAGGGGTAGATTAAAAGTGGTAACTAACTTGAATTCTAAAAAAATTGATTATATGTTCTTTTTCCCCTTTTATCCCCTTTTGCAATTTTTATTCATTTTTTTACCTTTTTTTACCATAAAATCCTATGCTTTCCCCCTTGTTGCTCTTTGTAGCCTTTTTAACCTTTTAGTGCCTTTTACACGTTTTACCCTTTTTACGTACCTCTGGTTTTTAATTAATCTAATTTACTTTCTACCATTTTTAACCTAAACTGTTTCGCCCTTCATGCTAATGTATTTTTATACAATATTTAATATAGTATGTTGATGTTTCCACACAGTTGCTCTTGAGGAAGGTGACAACTGCACGGAGCATACGCAGTGCTCAATCAAATTGGGGAGCAGTCAGTGTGTGGACGGCTCATGCGTCTGTCTAGAACACTACCACTACCTCAACGGCAGCTGCTGGGAGACCAGAAGTGAGAAAAATAAACTGTTCTTTGTGGCTTCAACGAATTAAGGGCATCATCCTCACACTGTATAATTTCTTATGAAGATGGCCGTTTCGAAGTTTCTAGACCACTAAAAAATCCTCAATTATCTTAAAAATAAAATAACCCACCATAGTCTAAGGTGTCACGTTTTCAATAGACTGGATTTACGGTGACTGAGCGATCGGGTTTTGAGTCCCGGTAGGGGTGTATTGATGTGGGTTTTTTCCTAGATGGTTTTACACTCTCCCATCCCACAAATGTGGGTACATTTCCTCTAAATTCAACCTTACCAAACCCTAGCACTAATATATAAGAAGGAAAATTTTCCCTATGATTTTCCGGGAAAATTTTTAATTATTCTTTTCTGTAAAATAATCTCAACTGATTAAATGGAACTAATGTAATCGAGATATAGATATCACAAATGTCAACGTTCATACTTAAGATTAGTTTCTCCTAAGGGCGTTAACACCAGAAACATCATCAAACGAACTTTGGTGGCCGCACGGTTTAAGGTGGTACTCTCGCAATAGACTAAATTGTTGATGACAGGGAGACCGGTGTTCAATCCCGGTCGGTTGCAATGAGGGCGAGTTTCCTAAATAGTTTTCCACTCTCACGGGTGCAATTCCTCTAAATTCAACCTTCCTCATCCCTAACACATTAGCGTACTTAGCACATAGGTGTACAACCCAAACGGGTAGTAAGATGCAGTGCTAAATAAAGTAGTAAAGAAACAAATGAATCCGTCATTTTTATAAGTTATAATTCAATGTTTATCATCAACAAATTAGTTAAAATAATTTAAAGGTTGGCCCGACATTTGTCTAAACCCTCTCCCCCCTTCCACCATGCTTCCTAACTACCCCTCTCCATCCCCCACCCCCATGCCTCCTTCCCACTATATTTTGAAGTATAATAAGCTCTAGGTGCTACCTCTACATTTTAACCCCTCCACCGCAAGCCACTACTGCTGAAAATCTTCCTATTCGAAATTTCCCGGAATATTTTCACATATACCTAGCAGTTTATACATTATATTAATTAGTATAGAGGCGTATAGCCCAAATGGGTTGTAAGTTACGGTGCTAAAAAACAAACAAAAAAATTTTAAATTAATTTATTTGTTTGAGGAAGGATTTATCTATGTTTATAGCAATTCAGAATTGTTAAATTTAGTTTTAAATGTAATTGAAAACCCATTTTCCTGAATTATATAAAAAACCTTTTAATTTAGCAAGGGCTATATTTTAAATAACAAACCACTTCTAACATAACGCAAATAACGTATCTGTAACACTTCTAAACGCTCCGGAAAGTGCCCCCTAAGATTTAGGTTGATCAACTGTTGATCACACTCCTCTGGTGACAAGTAAGCTCTTGAACTCGATCTGTGGGCACGTGGACTAGATGTCAGGCTCATCTAATTCAGTTTGTCGATGATGGTAAGGTTGGGATTCGAATCCCAGTTGAGCGTACTGTGAATGATTTTTCCTTAGTGGTCTCCCACTCTTTATGCATAATAACAAGGGTACATATCATATAAGTTTTACCTTCATAGTACTTAGCATATTATTGTAATAACTAGTTATAATTGTACACATAGTGATCGAAAGGAAGTTAACCACCTTTAAAATGCCGTTCTTAGAACTCGTTACTGAATCAAGGTAACTGTTCGTGGAAAGAAATTCTAAAAAGTGTCATTGATAAAATAATGATTGTGATACAGATTTCACTTTAACCATTTTCTTCTGAGGTATTTGGTTGGAAGAAGTGTAATACTGTCTCATTGGTTGATACGATTTCAAATGGTTTAAGAATAAGTAGCGTGTGAACAAGGTTCAAATATGACTTTAGACAGAATTTTGTTTTTGTTAGGTACTGTACGCACATGATGGGTATAGGATAAATTAATAATGTACCTAAAACGAACAAATTTAATATGTACGTATATATGTCTATACTAATATTATAAAGAGGAAGGATTTTATTTTTTTATTTTTTTGTTTGTAATGGATAAACTCAAAAACTACTGGACCGATTTTAAAAATTATTTCACCAATATAAAGCTACATTATCAGCGAGTAGCATAGGCTATATTTTATTTTGAAACTTTAATTTATTCTTCATAAAAATGTCGATAGTACATTATATAGTTGTTGAAAAAAAAGTTGTTGAAGGGAAAGTGGGGTTGGTGAAAGGGGGGGCGGGGGGTTGAGGAAAGAGGAATGAGATGAAAATAGGAGGGAGGATAAAAAGAGGGAAGGGGTTATACAGTGATGGTAGGACTGTATTTAAAAAAAAAAAAAAGTAAAAAAAAGTTTTGTTTTTATATTGATATGATGGATGATTTGAAGTTTTGTTTTACAGGATTCTTTACAATATTTTTTTACGGGGAAGGGGGTTAGTGTATAAATATGTATGTATGTGTATATGTGTATGTACGTAGTCTAGGTTTGTCTGTAAATATATGTGTGTATGTGTATATATGTGTGTATTTGTGTGTAATTGCGTATGTGTGCATGTGTATGTGAATGTATGTATATATGTATGTATGTATGTATGTATGTATGTATGTATGTATGTATGTATGTATGTATGTATGTATGTATGTATGTATGTATGTATGTATGTATGTATATATGTATGTATGTATTATGTATGTATGTATGTATGTATGTATGTATATATGTATGTATATATGTATGTATATATGTATATATGTATGTATGTATGTATGTATGTATATATGTATGTATGTATGTATGTATGTATGTATATATGTATGTATGTATGTATGTATATATATATGTATGTAAGTATATATGTATGTATGTATGTATGTATGTATGTATGTATGTATGTATTTATGTATGTATGTATGTATGTATGTATGTAATAAATTTTAATAAAATATAATTTCCTTTTTGGAGTGTGCTTAAATTTATAAATAAGATGTTTAACTAAACTTCAACCTATATTTTAATTAATTACAAAACCATTTTCTCCTGATTGATAACTTAAGGACGCTGATTATCTTAGAAACGCATAGGATTGTAATTAATGATTGTATTGACATTGCATTAAACTTACTATATACATAATCAAAATTATGCTTAGTACTAGTGACTTTATGTGAGGTATTGTCTGTTGTCTCTTAGCCCTGGGTGAAAGTTGCACGTCGTTGAGCGAGTGTCTGAAAGAATCTTCTCAGAACAGTGTGGAGTGTCGCAACAACAAGTGTCAGTGCGGATTCAATTACAAAGAGAACAACAACGCTTGTGAGTATCTCCTCTACAACCCTCTCTCGCTCTCTATTTCGAACAAGAGGGATCTGGGGTTGAATCTCAGCCATGCCAGCACCGTATTACTGCCCCTCCAGCTAACAGCATTTATTGGAGTAGGATTTTAGAGGGAAATTACTCACATTTTCATGTATAGAGGGCAGGCAGCAATTTAGTAGAAAAACACCTTCAGAACAACTAGTCTAGATTCGATCAACATACCTTCCCGACACAGGCAAAACAAACAGGACGAGACTGATGCCTTTGTCCGCGTGTGAAGAAACGTTTACAACTGTAGGGCTGGTATTCATTAATGTAACTATTGGGATCATGTGTTGAACTAATCCACAAATAAAGTAATAATAGACATGTCCAAGATACTGAAGTTAGGTAAAAATATTCGTGTAATCGAATCTAAATAATTCCGAAAGAGTAAGTATTATACGGCGAACAAGTTGGAAAATTTTAAATCCTTCATGTTATAATATTTGTAAATAGTTTTAAAATAGATACCCAAATAAATTAATAATTAATATTTATTTTAGCTTAATTGGTTTTAAATTAACATATGTTTTAAATTAAGAGTGGGATATTTTAACTGCCAGTTATTTTAACACACAGTAGTTTGACTGATCTAAACATCGCGAGCGTCACAGCTACCAAAGATAGCCATACCCGAAATAGATAATAACCCAAAGTGCTTTATTTTGATAACAGAATTCTTGACGTCATCCGTAGCGTGTGTAACAGCAATCCGACGACTTGTCAGACAAAGAGTACCACAACTCCAAATATAGATATCCTTCAATAAATACGTTAAAGTTGTTTTCATCACAATGAAAATATAAAGGAAGTTACCCAACAATGTTCAGAACAAAAGTTTGTTAATTAAGCTCTTGTAAACAGCTTTGAAAAAAATAAGACGTTAACAATAATGCAACACTCATTTTTGCTTCCTTAAGTGGTTTGAGTTTTTAATTTCCTTATATTAATTGGTACTTTTGAAATGTTAACTTTCTAATTTTAATGTACAGTAAGGTAACTGTTTTGATAGTTTCATTTGTGTCCAAGGTCCTTTTAAACTATTATCAATAGTATAATTTTGAAATGTACTATTAACGTCTGGGCTAGTAGCTTATTGAGCTGCAACCCAAGTTATTTCTACTACTTATAAATAAAACAAAGTGTCGGTCTGTATGTTCGAAAGTGTTCAATCGCTTAACTGATTGCAATGCAGTTGTTTTGTTTAGTTTGCAGGATATTTTTATCCAAGCAGCTTTTGGGATGTGTGTGTGTGTATATATATATAAAGTATTACGCACAAAAGGAGAAAGAATGGTTAAGGAAAATAAGAAGATAGAGTTATTCTACTAAACTAGCACGGCCACAGGCTGGAAAAAGTTGATGATGAGTAGTAATTTATTAAGTTTTAAATACCGGTAAATATGATATCGATTTAAGGTAATCAAGAAAAAAAAAATTAAATTGCAAAAAGATATTGGATTTATTTCAACTTGGAATCCGAAGAGAAATCTTAGGACTTTAGAAAAAACTAGTCTAATTTGTAAAAACGTAAGCGTGTGTTTTCTTATTGAACTACCAACCATCGTTTAACCAGTACGTAATAAACAAGAGTATTTCATTTGAACATCATTCAAAACTTGATAGACTTGAGGAACTTGATAAACATGGACATTATTTTCGGTCTTACGAAGTGTTTTATATACACTGTGCAGAGGCAAAAGCGAGTATTTTCACGTCCATCTACTGTTATGAGTTCAGAAAAAAAACACATCAGACCTGATTAAATAGTTTCGGTGATAAGTTTAGAGATTCCGGATTCAAACATCTACACACAACTGCATGCAAGTGTAATTAATTATACGATACACAGCCCTTTACGGACTTATGAATCGATCGTCTCTGCGCATGCAGCAAAAATTATCCAGAGAGCTTTCAAATAGCTACATTGACGGGCATGACGGATATTCCAAATGCCGTATACGGCGTCCCGACAACGGAGGACGCTCGGCCCTGCTAAAAAAAAAATTAGCAGCATGTATTACTACTCGTTTGGGCTAAACACAGATCTACTAATTATCACTCTAATATGTTAGGGATGAGGAAGATACCAGAATTTGCATGGAGGGAGATTGAAAAACCATTAAAGAAAAACTACCTTCAGTACAACCCAACCGGATCGAATCCCAATCTGCCCATCCCCGATATTCTCGTATATTGCGATAGTGACGCCTTAGACCATGTGGCCACTGAAGAGGGTAAAATTTGTTCTTGATCGTTGGGGATGTACAATGTTCGATCCTCACATTAATGTGGAGCTGAGAAGTTTCATCTCTGTATGTAAGTAAATCGAAAAGGATGTGTATTAAGTGACGTGTCTTATTACCTTGGCCAATGAGGTGGAACAATTCAGTTGGGATTATTCAGGGTGTTATGCATTTAGCTGTCAATCTTGAAAATGAACAATGTGTATATTTTACAACAATTAATGCCACCGACCCTTTGAGAAGAAGCTACTTATAATGGTGTTGCTTCATATAATGTTAGGAAAATTAGGAAATTCCATTGCGTAAAGCAAGGTATTTCTTTTAAGGAACCCCACAGAGTAATTAATCGTAGTGGGCCTCAGCTGGGTATTATAACCTTCTGATGAACATGGGGTTAATAGTAATTTAATGTTACCGTAACTTTGGAACACTAGGCCTATTTTATCGTGTAAATAACAGGTCTATAATCATGTTAGATTTATTCAAATAAAAGGACACGATTGCACAGTATTTAACACAGTCGGAACGCGAGACATTATCAATACGCGGCAGCCTTAAAGTTTGAAATTTGGCTGTCAGCGCGCCGCGGGTCTCACCTACAGCGGGGTCTGAAGACCAATTTTTATCAGTTATAATATAACAAGAAAGCATCTAGAATCTTTCAATTTCATGAAAATACATCATCTTTCATCCATCAGCTATTAAAACGATAAAAAATAAACCTACACCAAAACAGTTAACGGGGGGTGCCTTGTTGTGCACGTTATACTCGAAATAGGGGTTGAAACCTTTTCACAAAAGCTAAGACTTTACAACGGTGTCACAGAGAATGGTCAAAATAAAAAGACCACCCAGGATTTTTAAATCAGGAGAGAAGATTTGAATACATAAAGAGTAAATAAACTCAATATTGTAAAATTGTCCATTAACTTGAAATATATTAAGGATGGGAACTTTAGATTTGGAATAGTGTTAAAGGGGAAAATCTACATAATTACAGTATATAATGTACACCCGAATCATATATTGTAATTATTTGAGAATGTGGCTCCATGTCTTTAAAAGCCTAACCTCATTTGAAAATTTACGTACAGTGACATAACTAGGATTGCCAGATTTTCAAAATTAAAAAATGAGACACATGTACTGTATAAATATATAGGATTATTAAAGTCGCACAAATGATTTAAAATCTATTAAATTCTGTATATAACCTTCAAAATTACATACTAGAAAATAATAATCACACTTTTAGCTCACTGGCTGATAGTCTTCAACCCCACAGTATTTAAAAAAAAAAAAAAATATCTAAAGAAGTTTGGACAGCGCTTTAACGATCTGGTAAACATCAGTTAATACTTCTCTGAACTTTGTGCAACTTTTAAAAAGTGTTTGTCATTTAATACATAGGGATACAATTCAGAACAAGTCTTATTTTCATTGATTAAGGTCTTCGAAATTCCTCCACTTTGTTTAGTTCCATTCGGTTTCTTTCTTTTGTCCACTGAATGGTCATCAATTAAAATATTCGTTCCACATGCACGTTGTGTGCTGGGATACTGAAAAGGTACTGAAATATTATCGGTATTTCGGAGTATTGAGACTTTTTTTCACAAGTCTTCATGTAATAGTGCCACTTTTGTTGGTTGGACATTTCACTTCACACTTCTTTTGTTTTCTCCAGCTCGTTTTCTATAAATACACGAATACTTGTCCACTGTGGGAAAATTCACTGTCATTAACTGTAACTTTGTCTTGTTTAAAACAACACATGTGTCGTCAATGTATTGTCATATTGGTGGGCTATTGAGAAGCATCCACGAAAACACATCACATTTCTGAATTTCATCCAGCTCACCAGGTAATAATGACCAGTTTTATAAAATGTTCGTACTTTTGCCAAAAATGATTCAGCACATTCTGGTAAAAAATATTTTACCTTTAAAATGTTTCTTACACTAATATGGAAATAGTTGGCTTCAAATTGTTTTTTTAGGATATTTTGTGATTCTTTAAGAGTTTTCAGAACGCCAATAATGCTTTTGTCACCCCCTTCAATCCCCAATGTCTTGATACTCAGAGAGTTTAGTAGACTGTGTACCAACTAAAAGTAAGCTTCACTTAAAGGAGAGTAAAATAAAGCCAACAAAAATTTTGGAGGGTTTTCCTGTGAGAGGTAATATGTTTTCTAAGCTTCAAACAGTTTTAGAATTATTTCAACATCACTTACCAAAGACAACCACTGTGTCTTGTAATGAGAAAGAACTGTTTGATATTGAACGCCAATACACTAACAAAACTCTTTTAAATGTTAATTTCGTACTGTGTATTTACTAAAATGTGAAAATATTTTCATGACAGTGACTTCAACATCTGCTGATAAAGTATCTGCAGCAGTACGCATTGTATTATGTACCAAACGTGCAGGGCCTCCAAAAGCCTCCATGGCACCATTTAATGCAGCTTTCAATTTAAAGAAAGCATTGTTAATTCCCTGACGTTCACGCCCACCAAAATTAATATTGAAGTTATCATCACAAAATTAAATACATTTGTTTGCATCTACTCAATATGTTTTCAATGTGTTGATGCACAGTTCCACTATAGAATCATATGTTTCATTTGACAGTGAAGCAACTAGCAACAGCTTTACTTCCATTTTGTTCTTAGTGGTAAGGTACTGTTCAACAATAGGAAATATCTTTCCGTTATTATGACTATACGAGTCTATAGACATTGCATAGAAATGGTCTTCTTTGATATCAGAGATAGTCTGTTTTACAGATTAGAGTGCAATTACATTATTTGTTTTACCAAAGTAGTACATTTAGTTCGGTCATTGGAAGATTTTGCAGCAATCTTAGAAACGGGGAATAAAGTTTGAAATTTTTTATTGTTACAGTCACTTGTATTGAAGGATTAGTGATGCTTGACATTATGGTAAGCTATTGATATTTCGACTGCAATTACTTTGTCTTTTTCGTCTGTATAATTTTAATGAATTAGCTACTTACAATTTTTGAAGAAGATGGAATCTGTAATTTATTTTTTTGAGTACGAATGGGCTAAATAATATCCACTGTACCACCATGAGAGATACTGAATGTACAACTGTACAACTTGAACGTAGTTTTATTGTCATTATTGCCCCTTCCAATGAGATCCCACCCCTTTATGTACTCAACACTAAATGAAAATGTTGGTTTTGACATGTTTGGAACACTTATTAAACACAAACACGATTATTGCTGAGTCAGTAGTCACCCCAAATTCTAAATATAATCCTGGTACATATTGACTATTGTACATCAGACAGCCCAGACACTACTGACACTGACTTGACAAGAGACACGACCCTCCATGCTGCTAGTTTCGTTCCAAAGAGTTTAGAGAGGGGAGAGAGGACTGTAGTTTAGCTCCAGAAATCACCTCCGAGTGAAGACCACTGATTTCAGCACGTCCAGCATGCAATCATAACCTGTGTTATTTAAATTAAACTAGTTTACTGGATGTACATATTTAAATTTTGTAATCTAATTATTTTAACATAATTTCATTTAATTTTTGTAAAATATGGGACAATCTGGTGTCCTGACGACATCTTTTGGGACATTGGGACATTTCCTTTAAAAAAAACGGGACGCCTGGCAACCCCAGAAGTAAACCCATGCATCCTACCAACTAGTTCGCAAAGCGCAGGGGCTATAACAGGATGATTCACACCGTAGTAGTGCTTTAGCAAAGGCCGCTTTGTGTAGCTCTTCTTCCTAACTCAGACATTTTCCCATATTTCTCACTTGTCATAATATACTCTCAAAATTTGGCTCGGCCACAGGAAAAACATGTTGAAAGATATTGAAGATAGAATTAGAACAGAGCAATTGATATACAATTTGGACTTCAATGAAGATATTTTTAGAGTGAGATCAGAGTGAACTCAACCAAAATGTAAGGTCTCTCTCGGACAAGAACGTGAAGGACTTGAGTCTTTTTCTACCCGACAATTTGAACAGATGTATATTATATGGATACTATGTGAGATAGACGACAAACGACCGTCAAATTGAATTACAAACTTTGAATACAAACAACCCTCTATTGAACACAGAACAGCTTACCGTAGACATAAAAGTATTATAGAGTGTTCTAGATCCAGTAGGAGAAGTATGTTTTAAAATAAAATATTTCTTATAATCAATTTATTCCTGCTTAAGCTCAGATTTGAGGTCTGTGTTGCCTTTGCAATGGCTTCATCGGGTATAATCGCTACTTTGTTAGACGGGGTAAGAAAACCAAATGTGACATTTAAATTGCCTTTACATTTTTCTAACACAAAATTTCTAAGCAATGGTTCACATCAATCTACTGCACAGAATATCTCATATTTCTTGAAAGTTAACAATATATACAGTTAAAAATCAAAGATGTTATAATACTAATGAATGGAGTAGATAAGGGAATCAATATAATACGACTTATGTGATTTTTACGATTTTAACGTTGACATTCTTATATTGGTTCAAGGTAGCTCTACTTATTTACTCCAGTCATTTTTATTATAACATCTGTGTTTTTTAATTTCATACATTGTAAAATTTCAAGAAACTTTAAAAGTGCCTCATATAATTACCTAAATGTATGCTAAAATTATTATAATATTATCATTGCTTATATTATGGAATGAGATTACAATGTGGAATATGACCTCAATTGAAGAAATAGATAGAACTCTGAGAGATCTCAGAAGCAACAATGTGCTCATAGAAGGCATCACCATATTGTTCTCAGGAGACTTCAGACAAACTCTACCAGTCATTCCGAGTCACTAGAACTGATGAGGTCAACGCCTGCCCGAAAATATCTTACATATGCCCAGAAGTTTTGAAACTTTCCCTGTCAACCAACATGCCCATTCGCCTGTGCTAAGACAAAAACTAGACTTATTTGTTGATGTATTGCTGAAACCTCACAATGGAGTCTTCGCAGTATGAAAGCAAGGTGTCCTTGAATAAAGCTCAGATATGCGTCGTGGTCAATGATATCCATTAATTAGTCAATTTTATTTACCCCGATATGCCTTCTGTAAAATAAGTCTTTACCAGTAAACCCTTGCGAAACTTTCACATATTCAACCTTCCCCTCCCCCTAAAAAAAAGATTTAGTCTTTTGTTGGATTGTTTAAATTAAATACTCAGCGAAGTATATACACAAAATAGCAAAGAGAGTTTATTTTCGGTAATTGATAGAAAAATATTGTTAGATTTTTATTTTATCTTTAATTTTAAACAAACAATGTGTTTTAACGTAAACCGAGTATGCTATGTCAGAAGTTGGTAAAAAAAATCCCATCCACTGATACCATATTCAGGTTTCACTAAAGAAGAATGGGTGGGGACTCCAAGAATACTCATGATTCCATCAGATCAGCCTGCCTAGTTTAAATGCATTCGATTTTCCATCAAGGTTTGCTATGCTATGACCATGGCAAGGACAAACCCTGAAGGTGGCAGGGGTATGTCTCTACAGCAAATGTTTCTCCCATGGACAACTATCCTTGGTGTGTTTCCATGGTAGTTCTACCAGTAACCTGTAAATGTTCACTTCTGATGATAAAACCCCTAACGTCGTTTACAAAGAGTACATGCCTTAAATTGTGTAACTTTATTTCCTTCAATTAATACAAATATTTTATGTATTAAATCTTAAAACAAAAATATTCACATGACATTAAATGTTTTGATTCTGGAGATACATCTTTTATCAACTCCGATGATTTCACCGTGGTAATATTTACCTAATACGTTGCGTGATTTCTTCTGTGTGTGGACAGTTAAAAAACTGCGTGCATTTGAAACGTTATTGTTTTAATTAACATGTTTTTAAAACTGGCTCTAACGCGAATGAGATTGTGGCTAAAAGCGAATTTTAAATAACATATTTAAATCGATTAAAATTTTCTAGAATCTCTTATTGGGGGTGTAGAGGTGATAAATTAACATATGAGTCAACGCAGGTAGAAACTCTCTCCCACCAAATAAATTCTTTGTTAAGGCCCTTTTTAAGATTATGATAATTATCGATACTGTCAATGCATCACAAATACAATCCCACACTGGTCGAACCAAGGATATTTTGATAGCGATTCGTTTGATCCGGGGTAAAATTGATTCCACCGACATGAGCTGTAAACACTCCTTCTTCAGTCACAAGTTTAGTTAAGGCAGCTAAAGGTTGGTGCAACCTGACCGTATCTCATTGATTCAGCAGAGTTCTATAATAGCTATATATTTAATACGCGAAGTAATTCCTTTCGACAGTGAGTCACAAAGATCTACTAAATAGATTTTCATCACTTAAAAAAAAAGAAGATAACTTTACCAATAAGAATTTCTAAAAAAATTTCAAAACTAGTTTAAAGAGTATCCACAATTTTTGAAAATGACCATTTCTTTCAACAGCAATTTTCTCAAGTCTTACCAAATCAATTTTGATTTGATTTTTGAAAATTAGTATAGTAAAAATATTTATTTAAGAATTATCATGTCAAAGTTTACTTTTTTTTTTTTTTAATGAAAACCAAATTCATACATAATTTACGTCAGTTATTAAATTCGTGGTAGGGTTATCGAGCTCATTAAAAAGTTGTTCAAGACTCCAAATAAAAGTCTTGAACCGTAGAGTTGTACAGTAATCATAAAATATGTGAGCTGTCACTTGGCTTTCCTACAAACTTTGAGTCTTGGTCGAGTAAAAATGTAGACCTTGGCGTTTTTTCGACTTGGTACAACTCGTTTTTCGAAAACGGATAAAAACCTAATCGGGAATATTTCCCGTCCTCATCCTGAGTGATACAAGGCGTACGCCATTGTGTATCCTAACTGTATACGCCTTGTGCGTAAAAAGGTTCCTGTTAAAAAAATCCAACATGCCAGTTCCTAAAATACGTTTACTGTTTTCAAACACGCGACTTTATTTTTGATCATCGTAACACGTCATTTATAGCGTGCAAAAAATACTTCGTTTTAAAACAGAAGGCATATCTTATTTTAATTATTATGTTTACTATTCACTTTAAATCCTGATATTCTCTCCGTATTACTGCATAGACTATAAAACCTGTGGAAAAAAAGAAACAAAATAAATAAGATCTGTGGGTGAATTTTTGTTTCTAAAGAGTAACATATCGGCACATGGGCCATCAAGACCAATAGAAGAGTGAATTTGGTTTCCGATATTTTTATATGTATATTACATTTTATATTGTGAATATAAAACTAGATTTAGGTTAACGGAGGATAATAAGACCTGCGCAAAAACATAATATAATATACATGAGAATCATGGTATAAGGGTGATTGAAAAGTTAATAAAACTACTGTCAAATCATGTAATCTGTTGTCACTTTTGATAGAAAATACCAATTTTTATCAAATAATAATATACCTAGTATAATTGTAGTGTTGAACACAAAAAAGTTTGTATTTGATAAAATACCCTTTACTATAAAATCAAGATGTTCTGATGTCTGGGGTGACCTGGCGGTCTAGGGGTAAGGTGTCAGACTTCTGTGCTGGCGGCCGGGGTTCAATCCTCGGTCCCGGCACAGGTTTATCTGATTGCCAAACCCTTCCTTCACCTCTGACAAGACATCTTGTGAATGTGGGGAATGCCAGGCCGCCACCATGGTTCGGATTCCACGTTAAACTGTAGGTCCTTCATTTCATCCCACAATCACCCTACCATTACACATGAGCGTAAGTGCGTGTAACCCGAACGGGTAGTAAGACCTAGTGCTAATAATAATAATTTGGTGGAAAAGAGGTCTACATAAAGTCCTCTTACCGCCCAATAAGGTAGTTGTACTATTTTCCGTGAGATGTCAGTACAAGCCAGTGTTTGTCTTCAGAGCGAAGCTTGATTTGCTCTGGAATAAAGGTATATGTGCAGTAGTCACGTTGGGTGCCCCGAGCAGGTGTATTATTATTATTATTATTTATTCTTGCTGTTGAAATGTTTAGTTTTGTGACAAAACAAGATATTGCTATAGAGTAACATATATTTCATTTTCTGATATTAAAATAAAACCAGAGTATAATATTGTGTTAAAGAATATTTATAATGTAAAAGAAAGGCATGGACTTTGTCTTCATCCTGGCTTCATTAATTGATTAATTCATGCAAACCTGAAATCCTGAATGTGCCTATTTTATGTTAAATATCAGAAGACAATATTTTCAGGTGAAATAATATTGCACTAAAGGGTTTTCGTAGTATGGTGGAAAAAGGGTCTATGTAACCTGCTTGGATACCACAGACGATTATTACTCTCAAATGTTTGAAAATGTATTTTCTCAAAACTTATCAATTGTAACATAGACCCATATTCGACCGCACGCTTCAATTGTATGAGGAAGGTTGAATTTAGAGGTTGTGTACCCATATTAACGTGGAAGGAGAGTGGAAAACTATTTAGGAAAAACTAACCACATTACATCCGAACGGGATTCAAACCCCGATCTCCCTGTCATAGGCAGTCTAATCTATTGCTAAAGTGACGCCTTAAGCCAAATGGCCACCGAATCAGTTTATAACCACTCTATTGGGGTGGATCTAAGAGGGAGAATTTAGAGTAAATGCATACGCATTTCCATGGAGAGAGAATGTAAAACCATTTTGGAAAAGCTACCCTCAGTACACCCATCCAGGATTCGAACCACGACCTCATTACTGGCAAACCAGACTGGATGAGCCTAACAATCAGTTCACGTATTCGTGGATGTGAGTTGTCTTTAGTAAGATATTTGGGTTAAACAACACTAGCTTACACAAAATTTTAATATTAACATATTTTATAATATAAAATTATGTTAGTTTTAATTAAAAGCGGAAAAGGTGAAATTATGTTATTGCATTAAGTGTTCAAAAATAGTAGTTTTAATTTAAATATCTCTCACCTATTTATATTTAATTAGTGCTAAAATTAACACTAAAGTATTATCCTCCTAAATCCATACCCCTATTAAAAGGTTACTTTGACACAGGACCCTTATTTGAATGTGGATATTATCAATGTGTATTAATAAATTACCTTTTTCTATGCATTAATAAGTTTTACTTGTTTAAGTGGAGTTTGTAAATAAAAAATGTAAATATGGATTAAAATTATCAGTTGGCACCAATAAAACTAACTAAAAATATTAAATAATTACTTATTAATAATACTATTAATTTTGATATGTTGGCTCACCTAATTTTATGAGGATTTCAATGCTGAGTTTTATAAATGTAAAAAACTATGCTCAAGCTAGGTACATCGGTTTTAAAATAATTGTCTTGAATTATAAACCAAATCTTGGAAAAAATTATTAACTTATAGGAAATATAAATATAATAAATTAAAAGTAGTAACTAAAACTTTTTTTGTTACCATGAATTCATTATAACATATTTTATACAGTTAGTTAAGTGTTAAATTAATAAATTGGATTTGGTTTTTAATTTTGTACCATTATCATGTCAAGGCTGAACCATCAATATATATCTAAAACAAATTTAATTTCAAAACTAAAGAAAGAATTTCAAATTCGAATTCTTGACATTTTAAGTATAAAGCGTTTTGAGATTATACATTTTTCTGATTATAGATTATTAGTTTTATCAACATATTTAAAACATGCATTTAACACTTCAGAAATATAGATTTTATATATTCTTTTTTCTTTTTTTTAGGTGAAACCAATAATGATGGAATATTATTGAGAGCTTCAAATATCTTTCCACTATTCCTATTGTGCCTTGTCTCCATTGTATTCTAGAAAATGGTGATGCCTGATGAGTGAAGACAGTGTAACCAACTTCACAATAATTAAAAGTTTATAAACTATTCAATACACAATAGTGTCCACTTGTTCTTCTATGTTTTTAATATTAAAACTTGTACTATATTTTGTCTACCTATATTATTGTTGTGTGTCAAACGCATAGGAGAGGAACTTTACAATATTGATTGCTCATTAGTAAGAAAGTTTACATTTAGTTATAAAAAACAAAATAAATTTATAAGAATTAAGAAAAAGTATAAACAAACGTTTAAGTTCATTTTACCTTTTCTTAATTTTTATCAATTACCAATGCTATGAAATTATTTATCCAGTGATCCTTCTTATTGTTAAAAAAAAAAAAGAGAGAAAAGTTTCTTCAGCAAGAGTAGTAAAAATAAACCACTTTTGTTTTGTTCATTTGAGACTAAATTTAGTGAGATGAGATCTATATATTCCTCACAAATGTAATATAAACGCGTAAGAGTTGACTAAAAAAAAAAAGAAAAAAAAAGAAGATAAACTGGGGGTTATAATGAGGGTTTTTAAACTTATTTAATACGAGTATTTGCATTGACAAAAGTGAGGCCTTCGTTACTATGCTTCTTAAATATATGGGGAATTTATTATTTAGTAATATATCTGGATTAGGTAAATCATTAGTTTGGGTTAGTTTAATTTAGGTGATTAGATACTGGATAGGACATAAACGATATTAAATTTTATATTTACATTAAAAAAAAACAAATGAACATAATAATTCGAGCTCAGAACCTTTGTCTTAAGGCACCAAAGATATACTTATGTATTTAAATATTTTTAACGGTATCATTAGTCCATCATGACACTTACAAATCTATCTAATGACCCATTTAATTTTCACCAATCTTCCAAACATGAGTTGTAGCCTTGACTTGGGGTGGATTGACATAGCTTGCCAAAGTGACAACACATTTACGAGTCAAATGAATACGGAATTTTATTTTGTAATTTTTGAGATGTTAATAAACGCCCATATTAACGTGAACGGACTAAGTTAATAAATCTTTTTTTTTGTAATTACAGTTAAATCTTTTATGTGATATTTCCTTACATAATTAAGCACTGAATTTATTACAAATCAACCACTACCATGTGAACGAACAACTGCCATTGCGAGTATTATAAAAACAAGAAGCTTTCATGAACACTTGTGTGTTTTACTGCAGGCTCTAGTTTACAGATATATGTAAGTATAAACATGTCAGAAGAGATATAGGCTACAATTTACCTTACATTATAAAATTAAATTAGTCTTATTTCCCTGTCTATTTTTTTAAAGAAAAAGCAGACCCAAATATGTTTTGAAAAAGAAAGTTTGAATTACTTGTATTCTATAGATACAACCATTACTATTTCCAGCATTTTTTACTCGAGTCATATATTTTTTTCAATACCAACTGTCTAGGCCGGTCATATCTTAATCGATCTTATAATCGAACTTAAGACAGGTACAAGATCCAGTCCCAGGCCATTAAACCCATATATCACCAAATATATGTGTTTCGGTCATGCCAGGAATCGAACCCGTGACCCTATGACCAATAAGCAGACACGCTACCTACTGAGCCAAGGTGTCGGATTTGTATTTTCTAGATAGTAGATTAATAATTCGATAAATATCTCAGATTGTTTCAATGAATACATGACACTTTTAATTTATGCCTAAACAACCCCTTTCTTGAAAGGTGTTTTATTTTGATTGATAGCATTAACTGTTCACAAATCAAGTATGAAAACAATGCCCGTGTGAATGGACATCGTATATTGGCTACTTCACTGGTTATTTCGTGATGACTTAGATCATTTATTCTAGTATAAATTTCTTCAATGAATTAATTACGAAAATATTTCCAGTATTTATGAGGGATTACATAATTTATGATAACTACTCAGCCGGGTGGAGCTAGATGTATCAATAGTTTCATTGTAAGTCTTAGTAAAAACAAAGGGAAAATACAGACGAAAGGCTATCTATGTCACGTTATGTTTGTTGTTCTAGTTTCACTTAAAGATCTTATTTTATTTTCCTGTTTTGAAAATTGAACTCGATGCATATTATTATTGTTGCGGGCTGCAATTATAAGACTTCAGGGGAAGTAAATTTCCATTTCTAGTCTAGAGCTACTAACCAAGTTGTGATTTCTCCCCCCTCTGCCTCTCTATTTTCTCAGCATACTTAAAGAAACTATAATTATTGTCAAATTATGTTTCGTTGCATTTTGTAACTCATAACTTAGGTTTTAGTAACTTACTTACTCTATGGCAGTAGTATTCAAAAGTTCCTTGTGAGTTTATAAAAGTACTCCACTTATGCCTATGTTGAGCTAGTTCTATCCAGTCCACCTCATTACACCCTATCTATTTTAGGTATATTCTAATGTTAACACCACGTCTGCTTATTTATTTTAATTTAATAACGAAATAAATATTTGTATTTATCAAATAAATAAAATAATTATTTTTAGTTATATTTTTGTATAATATATTTCCTTCTTTTTTTCCACCAACCATAACCAATCAAATGAAAGTTATCAGCACAAATCAAGATTATTGAAGATGCCAGTTTGGATTAGCTTTCGTTATTTTGGGTGACTTATCATATTTTTCTAAAATTGCATTGGTTTTGCATGCATGTATATGTATATGTATATGTATGTTGTAAACCCAAAGCTCTAGATATTAGAGGGATTCAATACAAAAAAAAAAATTAATTTTATTAAATAATTTAGAAAAATAGGAGTGCGAAGTGTAAACAATATTATGTTTTTTTGTTGTGAAATATATTAGGGTACACAACCCATCTCCTAGAAGGAGGGTAATCTCACTGTTCTCCTTCAGTGACCAATTTAGTTTTAATACGACGAGGACGAAGGCTAAGTTAAAAAGGACAACAAAATTATATGTATCTAAACCTAAGGATAAATGGCACAATTATAATAGTAAAAAAAATTATGTCTTAATGAAACTTTGCTTTTATTTCATTTAGTCTCATATTCAAGAACATATCACTTCTTCCAAGAATCTAAGCATATTCTTTTTTTTTTTTTATACAATATCTGTAAAAGCTGAATAATAACAATCTATTATTATTGTTTTTTACAAGACTTTCTATTAAAGTACGTGTATTAAATTTTAATGTCTAGCATTATAAACATGGCGTATAACAATATAAAAACTTAAATGAGAATTTTAGCAATGACTTATTTTAGTGCAAGTCAAAATTGTAACTAACAGTATTATAGTTCCGTGATTGCCCCATTAAAGATCAGCCTACGCATGACGTCTCCACAAATTACGGAATCCTCCAAAATTTGAAGTAATACAGAATAAACTTAGAAATTCTCACATTAAACGTTAAGGATAATTCCTAACTTTATCATAAAAAAAAATTATTATTACCATTCTGCCACGTTCAAGAACTATGCAAAATAATTCCTAAGTTAGATACATAACGTTAACTATACAAGAATAATTATTAACGTCCCGCATTCCAACAACTAAATCATTAAGGCCTAATATTATAAAACTTCTTAATATGGATATTAAGACAACACGCTTTGAAAACATAATTTTAAAGTTAAATAACTGAATCCAAGTTGATAAACAAGATTTGGCTAACATTAGAAAAAATCCAAAACTCGCCTTAAAAACTTCCCCACATTACTTTGTATTATAAGTAAAGTCCTATTTATCATGCGTAACATAAGTGAAGTTATTTTAATATTTAGTAAATTAAATGAATATTCATCTATGATGGTAAATAACAATAAATATACGTAAAGCCAAAAGGAATTTTAGAAAATTACATAATATTTATTTTTAAGCCGAAAAAGAATTTCTCCTTACATTATATGAGTCTGCCTTTGAAGCCTAAGCTTCGTCAATGTCCGAGCCTAATCCAAGAGTGGCTGCTATCTTGGTGAACAGTCTCTTATATGGCGCAACTATCGAACACTCGAGACGGAATTACACCAAGGAGGGGATCACCGATTATAAACACATGGAAAGGGGGAGATGCGTGGTACTAGGTGCGTTGAGAACATTCTATCAAGGCCTAGGCTCTTCCACGCTGTTCTCGGCGTCCATGTTCTTGAGACAAGTGGTGGTGCGTAGCGGCAAAATGCAGCACTAGGATCATCGCTCTTAGATGTTGCACTGTTGTTATCGTGTGTGGACGTCCTTTTCCGCTCGCTCGTCCGGTCGGTGAAATTGGGTAAGCGCTGTTCTTGTTGACTCTCCCTTTTTTAGACGCCTTGTAGCAATAATTGCTACAAATCTCCCCCCCTTGATCTGGCGTTAAGGGGGGGGGGGGGGGTTGTTATGGTCAGCATCGCTGACTGTTCCTGGTGACTGTCCCTGGCTCCTTTGGGAAGGTGAAGATACTTGGGGTTACTTTCGGTGTTCTTCTCGCGTTGTCCTTATTTCGGTCCAGCAACATCTTCCTTGGGATATCTGGACCCCACAAGGTTTGAGGCACCGCATCTCCAGCCGCTCGCTGCTCCATCCTGGACAGGTCCACCTTTCACAACTGCTCGGTCTCATTCTCAGCCGTCCAGGATAACTGCTCTTGGAGTTGTAAACGCCTTCTTTCATGCCTTTTGGCATGTTCTCCACAGCGTTCTATTCCATCACGCACAGACAGGGGAAATAAGGGAACGGAAGACGTGAGGTAATGGGAGTTCTCAGAGCTGCACATAAGAGACAAGAGTTAGTGTTCACCAAGACAGGTACATTATAATACCCATGAATAGTTCCGCCAATTCATTAATCTGATTTGTTCCTTTTGAAAGAC
Source organism: Timema cristinae (assembly GCA_039000515.1). Taxonomy (NCBI): domain Eukaryota; kingdom Metazoa; phylum Arthropoda; class Insecta; order Phasmatodea; family Timematidae; genus Timema; species Timema cristinae. The sequence goes on from JBCFYV010000012.1 coordinate 6,971,177, forward strand.
ACACGCTACAACTAGCCATTTATTTTACATCCTCACTCTCATACGAGGACGTAATGGCATAAATATTCAGACGAGGCACTAGAGCATACTGCACATAATATACACTGTCACACTTTTATGGTGTCTTCTCGTTCCTATCACCAGGTCCACAATATCGATAATATAATAGGCTACGGTCATAGTCCTATATTAGGCTCCCTTAACTTAAACCATTTAGATGGAGTCCAACAGCTATTAAATGTTTATTTTGCCACGGGCCCGGGCTTATATATATATATCATGGAGATACTCATACTTACAACTAACTTATCACTATACACATATATGCGAAATACTTAACCTACATTACACTATATGCCTTCCATTATCCTTAGGGACTCTTGGATTTGTACTCTTTATATGACTGACGTGAGCGCGTCTCGTCTCAGCCCGGTCAGCATCTTTCTGAAGGAGCACTGTGACAGGGGTGAGAAACTTAGTCACCTCCCATGGACCACACCACTTGGGGCACAGCTTTGCAGATCTTTTGTCGACCGCGGAGCTCAAGGGGAACTCTTTGCATAAAACAAGATCTCCAACTTTAAACGAAACGGGAATCCTCCCTTTGTTATATGCATTAGCCACCCTTTTCTGTGCCCTCCTAAGATGGTCCAAGACACTCCTACATCTATCCTCCCTGGATACCTCGTCACTATCCTCTAACAGCGGATGAATGTCCCAAATATTAAATAAAGGGTGGATCAGCTCCCGCCCGAGGAACACGGACGCAGGGGAGCATCCTGTTGATTCGTGATAGGCGGAGTTAAAAGCCATATTCAAGAAATCTAACTCTCTATCCCACTTCTGTTGTACCTGATTATGAAAAATGGTCAGGGCTATACCCAGGTTCCTGTTAAACCTTTCTACATGGTTGGGTCCCGGATGGTAGGGACTGGTGGTAATATGCCTAATGCCCCACCCAAAGCACATATCATGGAAAGTAGTTGATCGGAAACAAGGTCCGTTATCACTCACTATGGTCTTGGGGCCCCAAAGCATGCCCACACTCGTCGACACAGGGCGTTTACAGTAGTTGTAGCTTTCATGTTCCTTAAAGGAATCAATATAACGAATTTGGAAAATGCATCGACCAAAACGAGAATACAAGTGTTACCTAGGGTTGATCGGGTGATAGGCCCCACATAATCAACGAACACCTTCTCCCAAGGGCGTTGGGCTACATCGGCCGAATGTAACCCAACCTTGGAATTATGGGCCGGTTTGGCCATCAGACAATCATCACACTGACTAACCCATTTCTTAACGTCCTGATATTGCCCAGGCCAAAAGAATTCTCTTGAGATTTTCTTGACAGTCTTTAATACACCAAGGTGACCTCCAAATACCGAATCATGAAAATATTTCATTAACATCGGGCGTACAGACACTGGAACAACCACTTTCTTACCTTTTCCATTAGCAAGAGTAATTACAAGAAGATCCCTCAATATAGAATATTTCCCCACTTGTTCCCCTTTCCTGATCCTTTCCATAATTTCCTGGCACCATGGGTCACTGCCCTGATGATCCCTGATAGAAACAAAGGACTCTGGTATCGATTTAATGACCAAAGACGCGGGCGTGATTTCCTCTGCCCCAATGGGATCACAGTCTTCTGCCATGCGTGATAGAGCGTCCGCAGTAACATTGAGTTTCCCCGAGATGTGGTGGGTCGAAAAATTGAATCGAGATAGCCTCCAAACCCATCTTCCTACCTTGCCTAGTTGTTTTGGATGATTCCACATCCATGCCAGCGCCATGTTGTCGGTATACAATTCAAATTTTCTCTGCTCTAAATAATCCGCAAACCTTTCTACCCCATTGACACATGCCAGGCATTCCTTTTCATAGGCACTGTACCTTCTCTCCGCCCCGGTGAGTGTCCGGCTAGCGAACGCTACCGGCCTAACACCCTCAGGAGCCCGTTGAGAAAGCACAGCTCCCAGAGCAACTGCCGAAGCATCCACGTGAAGAAGAAATGGCATAGAAAAGTCGGGCATCCGCAATACCTCGGGAGAGATAAGTTTACTTTTTAGAAGATCGAAGGCACGAGCCTGCTCCACACCCCAACGAAAAACAACACCCTTCTTTTTTAAAGAGTTAAGAGGCGCGGCTATTTCAGAGAAAGATGGAATGAACCTAGCATAATATGCGCACATCCCAATGAAACGCATGACACCCTTAAGATTTCTGGGCGGGGGGTATTCAACAATGGGGCGGATGCGCTCAGGATCAATGAGAAGGTTACCAGAACAGATAACATAACCAAGATATTTAATAGACGGCTTCGCCCACGTTACCTTATCCGGATTAACTGTTAAGCCTACTCTACGCAAGCGACTTAACACTTCCTCTAAATGCTTCACATGATCACTCATCGAGTCGCTATACACACATATATCGTCAAGATAGTTGAATACATAATTAAATTTAATATCAGCAAGGACGTGATCTAGAACGCGACTCAATGCCTGTCCACCAATACTACACCCGAGGGGGACGCGATTAAACTCATACTGTCTCCATGGGGTGACAAAGGCTGTATATTTTTTTGAAGACTCCACCAGGGCACATTGTAGAAAACTCGCATTAAGGTCAATTAAACTGAATACTTTTGCTCTACCTAGGTGCTGAAAGGCTGAGTCGATACTCGGCATCGGATAAGGATCGAACTGGATTTTTTTGTTGATTTTTCTATAATCCACAACCAATCTATAACCTTCCCCTTCTTAGGTATAATGAACGCGGGACTGGCATAGGGAGAAATAGAAGGACGTATGACACCTTTGGACTCTAAATCATCAATCAGCTCTCTGAATACTTTCATCTTGGGGGGGGAACAAGAGTATGGACCTGACCTTACAGGAATATTGTCCTCCACCACAATCTCATACGGTAATACATCACATTTTCCCAGTCTACTCGTAATAACATCAGGAAATCTCTTAATAACCCCACTAATTATTTTTTTATCCCTATTAGTGACGCACATAGAAGCAATAATAGAAGAACGACATAAAGCAATTTTATTTCTTGGGGCAAATTCGAAAGACAATTCTCCGCGACTGGAATTAATTATCGCACGGGTTTCCACCAAAAATCGTTACCCAAAATGATATCATAGGGGAGGGCAGGAACACAAAACAAACTTCTTTTCCAAGAAAAACCAGCTATTTTTAGGGTTACTTTTACCCTCTTATTTGCAATCAATAACTCTCCATTTCCCACTATAAATGGCTTAGTAACCATATTTTCAATATGAACTTTCTGTGAACTAATAATGCCATCCAAAAATGTAGAGTTAATAAAGGATCCACTAGAGCCCGTATCTAGCAAAGCAAAACCATCCTTAGATCCAACCGTAACTCTAACCACAGGAGAACAAGGGGAATTATACTTTTTTTGTGAAGCGGCCCCCTTTCTACCCTCCACGTTAAGCGTTTCCCGCCGTACAGTCGCGTTGATAATGCCCAAAATGACCACAAAGAAAACACTTAACGCGAGATACGTCTACTCGTCTTCCCGACCTAATAACTCCAAGGGGCCTTACTCCCCGGTCGGCAGAAATACTAGGGCCAAGTGGAGCAGTCGCTGCGGCTGAAACTGCCCTATTCTGAGTGAAGCTATTTTGAACTCGCGCAGGAAATTTTTCAAGGTACTCTTTTTCTGCTAGTAATGAACCCTCAATACTACTGGCCAATGAATATAATTCTGCCAGGGTGGATGGTTTGTATGAAAATATAAAATGTCTCCGCGTCAACGGGGAAACATTTTCTAAAATAATCTCCACTACCTCCTCCTCCGCTAGGTTGAGATTTAATATCTCCGCGGTCTCAGAGATAGCCAGGATAAATAACCGAAATGGTTCCTGGGGCCCTTGAAAACGCCTCAATTTCTCATTATACAGTTTCTCTTTCTCTCTCCTAGAACACAACGACTCAAGGATACGACCTTTTACCCCATTCCATGAAATGCCTAATTGTAAACATTCGGAAACTAGGTGCGCTAAAAAACCTGACGTTCTCCCTAAACATAATGTAAGGAATTCAATATCGTCTACCAGCCGAAGTTTAGCAATTCTATTAGCCTCTAACAGAAAATTAAATAGATTGGCACAGGACTGACCATCACAAACAGGAAGTTGTTTCAAACGTTCATTTACTACTTTACTCTGAGTTTTAGAGGAGACTGTCACCGGCTGATGACTAACTTGAGTTACCGGGGGGAGATAGCTTGCTCACGAGCCCCATTTAAACCTAAGTGATCTGACTTGCCTGACTCGACTTGTTCCAGAGAGGGATGGCTAATGTCATAACTAATATTATCATTATCTTTTTTGTCTGACTTACTGAAAGCCTCAGACAGCATGGATCGCAACGCCCCCACAGTAGCTTCGGGGTGGAATGATATGTTTCTGGCCTTGAGCTCCCGGTGAAGATCTCCAAGTTTAAGTCCATAGATCTCGGATCTGCTGCTGATCATGCTTCCCGGTGGGGTGGCCATGTCGGAGGATGAGTTCATGAAACAGTTCAAAAAACACAATTATTATAGTGAAGTTACACTTACGCGCACTCTATAAGCAGAGTGGCGCAGCTTGTAAACCCAAAGCTCTAGATATTAGAGGGATTCAATACAAAAAAAATATTTAATTTTATTAAATAATTTAGAAAAATAGGAGTGCGAAGTGTAAACAATATTATGTTTTTTTGTTGTGAAATATATTAGGGTACACAACCCATCTCCTAGAAGGAGGGTAATCTCACTGTTCTCCTTCAGTGACCAATTTAGTTTTAATACGACGAGGACGAAGGCTAAGTTAAAAAGGACAACAAAATTATATGTATCTAAACCTAAGGATAAATGGCACAATTATAATAGTAAAAAAAATTATGTCTTAATGAAACTTTGCTTTTATTTCATTTAGTCTCATATTCAAGAACATATCACTTCTTCCAAGAATCTAAGCATATTCTTTCTTTTTTTATATACAATATCTGTAAAAGCTGAATAATAACAATCTATTATTATTGTTTTTTACAAGACTTTCTATTAAAGTACGTGTATTAAATTTTAATGTCTAGCATTATAAACATGGCGTATAACAATATAAAAAACTTAAATGAGAATTTTAGCAATGACTTATTTTAGTGCAAGTCAAAATTGTAACTAACAGTATTATAGTTCCGTGATTGCCCCATTAAAGATCAGCCTACGCATGACGTCTCCACAAATTACGGAATCCTCCAAAATTTGAAGTAATACAGAATAAACTTAGAAATTCTCACATTAAACGTTAAGGATAATTCCTAACTTTATCATAAAAAAAAATTATTATTACCATTCTGCCACGTTCAAGAACTATGCAAAATAATTCCTAAGTTAGATACATAACGTTAACTATACAAGAATAATTATTAACGTCCCGCATTCCAACAACTAAATCATTAAGGCCTAATATTATAAAACTTCTTAATATGGATATTAAGACAACACGCTTTGAAAACATAATTTTAAAGTTAAATAACTGAATCCAAGTTGATAAACAAGATTTGGCTAACATTAGAAAAAATCCAAAACTCGCCTTAAAAACTTCCCCACATTACTTTGTATTATAAGTAAAGTCCTATTTATCATGCGTAACATAAGTGAAGTTATTTTAATATTTAGTAAATTAAATGAATATTCATCTATGACGGTAAATAACAATAAATATACGTAAAGCCAAAAGGAATTTTAGAAAATTACATAATATTTATTTTTAAGCCGAAAAAGAATTTCTCCTTACATTATATGAGTCTGCCTTTGAAGCCTAAGCTTCGTCAATGTCCGAGCCTAATCCAAGAGTGGCTGCTATCTTGGTGAACAGTCTCTTATATGGCGCAACTATCGAACACTCGAGACGGAATTACACCAAGGAGGGGATCACCGATTATAAACACATGGAAAGGGGGAGATGCGTGGTACTAGGTGCGTTGAGAACATTCTATCAAGGCCTAGGCTCTTCCACGCTGTTCTCGGCGTCCATGTTCTTGAGACAAGTGGTGGTGCGTAGCGGCAAAATGCAGCACTAGGATCATCGCTCTTAGATGTTGCACTGTTGTTATCGTGTGTGGACGTCCTTTTCCGCTCGCTCGTCCGGTCGGTGAAATTGGGTAAGCGCTGTTCTTGTTGACTCTCCCTTTTTTAGACGCCTTGTAGCAATAATTGCTACAATGTGTTATATATATATATACTACATACATACATATATACAAAGAATCCGGATTTTATTTCCAGTAAAACCCAAAAAATTTCCTTTTCCCACGCTGCTCACTGTTCTTGGATAAGGCAGGGAAACCATCCCAAAGTTGTAGGTTTCTTGTGTTATTCCAGCTTAAATTAGTATACAAGTCATGTAATGAAACATTGCTTGAGTTAAATTTAAAATAATTTATAAATATTGGTTAGTCCCTTGAATAAATTATTGATATTAGAAATAAGGAGTGGCTATATAATACAAAAGTACTAATTTATTTCAACACTTCAGTGTTTAACCTGTGCTGGATCTTATTATGCAATTGTTTGATAGGGCAATTAATTTAAACCAGTATATTATGAAGATTAAGTCTACCTCAGTAGTATTAAGGTAAAGTGCTCGCCTCATGGCCCGTAGCCCCTGGGCTCAAACCCAGCCGGGGTCGACGGATTTTTCTTGAACGTTAAAAAATCCGTAGCACAACTTCCTTAGGAGGGGAAGTAAAGCCGGCGGTACCATGTTGATTGTGGCGTGTAAACTATCACTGGAAAGGGTGTGAAAATAACTTCCTAGAAACAATTAGTAGGCCCCTTCGCACTCGTTCTTAGAAATCCAGTGTGTAAGGCAACAGGGAACTACCGCACTTCCTGAACTCTCCTAGTATATGGGATTTCTACCAGATGGTGAGGGCAGCACTAAGCAGTTTCAGGACTGAGTACATACCCAGCTCCAGATGGATATAGCTCACATCAAACCAATCTTCAGGTTGTTGACTTAACAAGAAGATGAAGGCTTAATAATCGACCAAACCATAAATGTTGCTCTAACAAATACTGTGACTGAATATGTACTGAGAAACTGGTAAATATTAACCAATGTCCATATTCAAGTTGATATTTTAACAGACTGGCTTCCCATATCTCTTTCCAGGTGAATAAAAATGTTGTTAATATTGTATATAGAACTTATAATCAAACAAAAAATACCTTGATACATTCACTATCTCAAGACAGAAAATAAAAATATTATCAAAGCCTGAGTAAATTCTAACTGGGTACACTTCGATTTAAAATTTTACATAGTACGTAGAAATAGGTCATTTCTATGGTTACGTCTGTTTACAGCAAAAGGAGAACGAAGGGGGCAAGGGGATTTAAACACGTTCTACTTCAGACTTTCGTGTGCGTTACGTTACTCCTTTGTTATCAAATTTACCTACATCCCTTCCCCCCACTCGATAATTACACACGTTACATTTTCTGCGCAACATTATTTCGGAGGTTTGTTGAAATTCTTCTAATTGCTACAATCATAGTCAAATCTGCTATTCTGATTATGGTAAATATATACTTTCTAGGATTAAAGATGTTGTATTATTAATTAATCTTTGTTTCTCCCACATTTTTTATCTGTTTTATATGTATAACCTTATTCGCCACAATCACTATGAAGGGTAGAGAGTCCATAGACTAAGAGTTTGTTAAAAATACTAGAAGTATCAAGTACTGTAATTTGTCCACGCTAGCTCAGGCCTTTTCTTTTGACAGTTTGTAAAACTACAAAATAATATTTTTGGATTCAATTGTATTAATATAATTTGTCACTTTAACAAGTAGTTAAAATTTATTTCCCTTGTCAAAGCAGAAAATGATTCTTAAAAAAAAAGTAAATATTGACATATTTTGGTACCTTTTGAGCTGGAAAAAATCTACTCTGGGAAAGATATTTATTATAGATTAAAACAACTATTTTAAATACATTAATGTTATTCCAACATGTGAGTATGCGACTTAAAATTTTTTATACGTTCTTTTTCAAATAAAAATTTTATATTCATCTAGGGTGACCTGGTGGTCTAGGGGTTAGGTGTAAGACTTCTGTGCTGGTGGCCGGGGTTCAATCCTCGGTCCCGGCACAGATTTATCTGATTTCCAAACCCTTCCTACGCCTCTGACAAGACATCTTGTGAATGTGTGGAGTGCCAGGCCACCACCGTGGTTCGGATTCAACGTTAAACTGTAGGTCCTTCATTTCATCTCACAATCTCCCTACCATTACACATTAGCGTAAGTGAGTATAACCCGAACGGGTGGTAAGATGCGATGCTAATAATAAATAATAATAATAATAATAATAATAATAATAATAATAATAATAATAATAATACATTCATCTAGATTAGTGTTTCTCAAACTGTGATACGCGTACCCCGAGGGTACGCGTGAGACTTTCAAGAGGTATGTAAGAAGCTCTCAAGGGAAATTTGGCAAAATGAAAAGGAACCAAACGTGGCGCAAAGTTTTAGAGAAGACCGAAGAATATTCACTCCTTTGATTACCTGACAAACATTTCACCATTGTTGACAAACTGTTTTTATGCCTTTCTCAACAATGGTTTTTATGTTAACGTGTTTTTTTCATCCATTATGTACCTAAAAAATAGGTACCACAATAGGACAAATTACCCACCTCTGTGGCGTAGTTGGCTAACGCGCTTGTCGTGTTGAGCTCTACTGCTGAGGACGGGGAGATCGAGGTTCGAATCTCGGTTGAGTGAACTGGGGGTGTTTTTTCCTAAATGGTTTTACACTCTCCCTCCACGCAAATGCGGGTTCACTTCCTCTAATTCAACCTTCCCAATTCCTAATCCATTAGCGTAATTAGTACTTAAAGCGTATAACCCGAACGGGTAGTAAGACGTGGTGCTAGATAAAAATAGGACAAATTTAGAGCCGGACTCTCGCTTGAAAGTTTCATCTTGACAATCAGACATCAGAAACTTGTGTTGAGCCAAAGATAGAGAGATAGACACACCTCTCACTGAAAAACTGTGAGAATTCATAATCTCTCAACTCCAGGATTTGGATTAAAACATTTTTTTTTTTAAATTTGTTTCCGGGATTATTCTATGCTATTCAATTTTTAACAATTTCTTGGCGAAATCGTATGAAGCTTTTCTGCAAATTTTTTACAGTAAAATATTATGTTTTTGGTTTTATAATTTTTTAACCGATCATAAATATTCTCAATAAGCGATAAGGCTATAAAGTAAGATTCTTTAAATATATTTGTACTATTTGAAATATTTCTTCTACAGAATTTTTTTTCAATATATTAAAAACTGCCTAAGTAGTTTGCCAAGTAATCATAAAAAATAATTAAGCCTGTTATTCGGGGAAATTTTACTGTGGGGGTACATTAGACTTCTATTGACTTTTATAGACTTCTATCTAAACAAGATTTGAGAACCACAAACAAAACCTTCAAAGTGCATGTATGGGATCAAACTACCTACCTCGGTACACCTGGCTGAGATCCGAACCTCAATCTCCCCGTCATCAATGGTCTATAGCCTAATGTGAGAGTAGAGTGTTAGACTATGCGGCCACTAAAGCGCTGATTACCACTTTGTCCTCTTGTGTAAGACAGTTTACTATTTATTACTCTTTTTAGCACCGCGTCTTACTAACCGTTCGGGTTATAATACGCTTAAGTACAATTTACGCTAATGGACTAGGAATTGGGAAGGTTGCACCCGCATTTACGTGGGGAGGGAGAGTGGAAAAATCAGCCCAGTTCACCTGACCGAGATTCGAACCTCGATCTCCCCCATCCTCGGTATTCTAGTTTAACACGAATCTGGAACGTCTGCCAACTGCGTCACCGAGGCGGATATCTATCCCTCTGCGCTCTTTTTAGAGAGTTAACAATCTTTACGAGGCTGGTTCTTCTCTATAAACACTTCAACCAAACCAAATATTACAACAGATTAAAAGAAGAAGCAGAACCGCGAGTCCAACCGGATTAGGAATTGGGAAGGTTGAATCCTCATCTGCATAGAGGGAGAGTGGAAAACACCCCTAGTTTACCCGACTGAGTTTCGAACCTCGAACTCCCCGGTCCTCAGCCGTCTGGCTCTAGACGTCAGTCAACTACGCCACCGATGTAAATTATTTTAGAAACAACCGTTTTATTAAATACAATTTTAATTATTATTTTGACATTGAATGATGTCACAATGCGTTTTCCCTGATGACTGGCATTAGTTTGACGGCTCGATAAGACAGGAATAGATTGTGACCTTGAAACCGTGAGCTAGGTCATTGACTCTGGCAACCCTTCCACCCCCCGGCAATGGGTTTTCCCGATGTCATTTTACTGTCGCAACCCTGATGACTGCGCCAGTTTGGTGGTTCGACAAGACAAGTATAGATCGTGACCTTGAATGATATCGCAATGGGTTTTCCCTGATGACTGGCGCCAGCTTGGCGGTTCGACAAGACAAGTCGAGACAAGTATAGATCGTTATCTTGAAACCATGAGCTAGTACAAGAGATCATTGACCTTGTTCTTCTCGTACCACGTGACGTCGCTCGAGCGAGGAAGGGGTGGATATATAGTAATATAGGGGGCGCCCGCTTGGTCGTCTATTTATAAGCGTTTGTAGAGCGGTTCAAGATGTACCTTTGGAGTGACAGGGATAACATATAACCCTAATTTAGAGACCTGATGATGGCGTTTGTACGTCGAAACATGTAGTCAAGTCAACCTGCCTTTTGGCATTCAAGGCTTAAGGAGTGGAACTAAATATCAGCTAAGGAACGTTTAATATATTCAACAACATTTTATTATCAACTATCTCCTATTCTACATAATTTCGGTATAATTAACGTCTCTAACCTTTATTAAACATTTTATGCCTTTATTTCCCTGTTCACTTTCATTGGCTAAAATTTTAACTTTTCTTTTGACAATTCTGAATCTATTAACAATATTACCTTAAATGTTAATTTTAACTCATTGCTAGACCTAATATTTATTTATTTATAATGTTTTAATAATTTAATATGTAACCTTTGAATATGTGGTTTTTCATGTGTATTGTATTATTTAATTTTAATATGTTTTCTGTATTTTAACTCTATTGTTCTTGCCTGCTCTATTTCACTCTTTAATAGGATTAAAGTCATAAAGTTTTTCATTATTTATAGGCTTAGCAGTATTCTGTTGTTCAATCTATCTTCTCATCCATGATGTAATATATATTATATTCAGACTAGTTATTATCAATATTTCATTCAATTTCTTATAAACTCAATATGTTTTTTGTTAATTAAAAATTTTTTCTGTCTTCAACTTTTTCCTTATATTTAATATCTCTTATTATCTTTTAATTTTTATTAGTTCCTTTTGTTATGGGCTATTAGGCGTTCCTTTAATATTATTATCCTATATCGAAGCTATATCATATGGATATAAGAAAAACACGGCTGCTTGGACCAATATAACAAGTCTGAGGGACTTGAGCAACACTAGAGTTGCTGTGACAACATCAACGGAGTTGGAATAATATAAAACCAAAATCTAGTCATTTTTACTGAAACAAGAAGTCAAAATAGTCGTAATAGTCGCCTCGGCTATACTAAGTCTGAAATAAACAATAAATCAGATGGGCTTATTAAATAAACAATTTCTAATCTTTTAACTAAACAATAAGTTGGATGGACGTCACCTCTATACTTAAGAAATCGGAGAGGATATTCCTTGGTGGTGCGGTGGTGAGAACCACGTCAAAAACATCATGGCCACCGGTTTATTCGTGAAGAGAGACTTTCCTCGGAGGTGCTGCGATGAGTACCACGCCAAATACTGCATGGCCACCAGTCCCTTCGTGAATAGAGGTTTTCCTCAGAGGTACTGCGGTGAGTACCACGCCCAATACTCCAGGGCTACCCGTCTCTTCGTGGAGAGAAGTTCTTTCTTCAACGATGTGATGTGATAGAATCATCTTTTGTAAATCTGAGGGTACCTATTTTATACCCTTTTTTGGACTACAACGGAACAAAAAGAAATAGAGAAAAGACGTGATAACACAGCTGATAATAGGAGCTTGCGGGGTGTGGAAAAGGGGAGGTTTGAAGACACGCCACCACGACAGTGGCTCTCGAGGGTCTTGGGAGCGAACCTAACATAGGTTTAGTTCTTTTCTACGACAGAAGGGGTAGTAAGTGGATGTGTTAGCAAGCACTCTGTTGCCATTCGTGTACAATATTATGCTAGAAGACATGTTGGCGTTATCCGATCCCATCCAGCCACGATGAGTAAGTTTTGAATCATATTATTCCTGAATGTATTAGCTTTAATTATCTTCTTTGGATTACACTATTGTAAGTCTAGTATTTTTAAGCAGATTTATATTATTAAAATGATTTGTAGTATTTTCTGTTGAGAGCACGTGGATCATATCTGAGTCCATCCAGTCGTTAACAGTAGGTTTTGAAGGATATTATTATTATTATTATTATTATTATTATTATTATTAAATATTTCTAATCTAATCCTCTTCTTTGGATTCTGCCAATATAATTATTTATATTATCTCCTGAAGTTTTTTATTAGGTAAAAGAGTAAATATGTTTTTATTGCTATCACAATTATATTATTCATGTTGCACTCTAATCTTAATTACTTGTATTGGTCACACGACCTAAATAATAATACGTTTTGTAAAAACTCTATATTTTTGTTGTGGCCACATGTTATGAATGTTTTAAATTAATCAATTACTGATTATCAATAAAAAAAACTAGCAATAAAATGTTGTTATTTTTTTAAAAATCCTTATAATAAGTTGGTTGGAGAATCAAAGACAGGAAGGAGATGGCAACATTGTCATATTCATTTATAAATTGTTTTGACTTTAGTTTTATACCCAAAGAGAAAGAAAAAGGATTTAAATGTTTTATTTTGAACGTTTCAACTTATCCATAATGTTTGAAATTGAGCTCCTAAGCCAAATAAATTTGTATTTATAGGATAGGAGAGGGGGTGTTTGGGTGTAGACGTTAATACACAAACATATCATTTTTGTAATATTTATTCACACAACACTTGGAATATTTATGTATATAAAAAAAGAGATAGTTTTAGAATATGTATTTACGAGTATATCTTACACTTAATGGGAACAAACCCGGACCCATGCTAAGATACATAGCATAGGTAATAAATATATATATTAAAATGATACAAACTCTGTGTGAGAAATGATACTAATAAAGACATGTAAACATCGTTTTAAATATTATTCATGTAATTATTTATAATATATTTCCATTTTTAATGTTCCTGCTTTAGGAGCTCCGGTTAAATAACAGTAATAATGTAGTTTATAAGACTAATTGTAGTATTTTAATGAAACAATGTGTTACATGTAATAAAATATTAAATGAATGTTATTTTACTGAGACAAAGTTTGTTAGGGGTCTAGTTAATTTAAATAAAATATAGTGAGAAATATATTCTGGAGGTAAAATAGAAATGTTGTATCCAAAAGGTGAAAAATCAATTATTATTCTATAATGATATAATAGTATGTGACCAGTTAATAAGTACTATGTTTTAGTCATAAAAACAAACACATAATTTTGTTGATCACAATAACCAATCTGTAAATATCAACTGCACCTGGGGGTGCACCAAAAGGTGAGCAATTTCAAATGATGAAAACAAGAGAAGGTTGGAGTTAATGAAATTTAATGATATAATATACAAGACCAAAGGACATATAAACATATTGCACTAAATCTCAGCAAGTACTTTGTCATATATAACTTACTATGATAAGTGGCAGCATTGCCTAAGTCTAGGCCAACTAGGGGCGAGAAACGCCGAGATAACAACGCAGACTACAAAGCTACGTAATAAACAATACTATCAACTAGGTAAGTTGGCCGCGTAGGCAAGATTAGTTCGTACATCAGGCAAGTTCTAGTTCTGTTATAATAGAGAGCCCTGCACAACAGCTACAACCTTTACACAGGGTAAAAACAACGTACTTGGATATACAACACATACGGGATAGTCCAGTAAGGGACGCGTCCCACTGGTTAAGCACCTGAAGGGTGACCAGTACACCCTTACTAAAATAAGAACAAATAACAGCCAGAGCCGCGCCAGAGGGGCAAAGGCGGCTCACGTCCAGTGTACTCTTAAAGAGTTTTACAAAGTTAAATCTAAGAACCAGCCACGGGCCAATCATGGATAGAACATGCGACCCACTGGTTAACTACCCTACTCAAATATAGGCCATGAAATGTGAACCCAGTTAGGCCTGAATCTCCGGCCTCCATATAACCAGAACAATCGCCTGCCCTGGCAAGCTACCACAATATGGCACCTATGGTCACATAGTACGTGCCATGGGACTAATCATCCCAACGTGAGCCTGGCCATGAAGGACCAGTCTCTAGGGCGCGAGAGGCACGCTACACCACAAGTGTATAAGTACCTTGCTTTCCTAATAAGGGAGAGTCTACTCTCAGCCTATCCTATATAACTAGTCATACAATGATATCAAAACCGCGTCTCAGAATAGACACGTTATATTCCTCATCTCTATCTCTAATGATTAATTATACTAACTATCCTGCGAGGACATAGACTAAACCTAACAGTTGAGTTTTAAACTTGGAGTTTACTCGAGAGATCAAGCCCTTGAATTAGGTTGGCCCTGCGACTTCCTTCTGTCCAAGGGACCCATTTCCCTTGACCGCAGGTCCGATGTAGATTATGTAGATTACGTAGACCAGATGTAAACGCGTGGCCTGTTAGCGTGGTGGAGGTTTCCCAATCGTCTCCTGACGTGTTCTGCCATTCTTCAAGCAAGCAGGCGAATATATAGTTGGCAGAGCCCACGTGGTGAATTGGTGCGTAGGAAGGGAAGGGGAATCTTCCGGAGCTTCTAGGAGGCTAAGGGGGATCTTCCCGAATCTTCTAGAAGGTCGAGGCACGCTGGTCGTAGGCCGCCATGAAGCAGTTAGTCGGTTTGAACTCGTGGTCGAAAGCGGAGCTCTCCTCGCTCTCTTTCTCTGTGTTGTATTAATAGCTGGGCCACCGAACTCGAAGACAGAATTGGCGCAGATGGTATGTAAACAGAGACATATATTATGGGCGAGGCATTTAACATTAGTTTGTTACTGTTACTTTTGATAATACGCAGGCACTAACAGAATATACGTTCTTTTTTTTATTCGCTACTTTTGAACGGGGCTAAAGCAGTTTAGCCCATTACACAACTTTAAACCAAATTGTTCTAAAATATTTAACAAAATTTAAATTTTCAAAAATAAATTATTTGTAAATTACCCGAAATTATTTGGTATTCGTAAAAAGAAAAAGTAGGTTATTCTTATAGATCATGAAAAAACTAATCCTTGATTTTAATTTTGAATTTAATTTTCCTGCTTAGTTTCTAAAACAAATTCAAACTTTCTATATATTGTCGAAAGTAAACTACACTTAAATTAATTTATTTTAGATAAATAAAGAAACTGTGTTATTGATGATGTAAAAGAATTCTCCCCGATACCAATTTTGAACCCGATAAC
>JBCFYV010000012.1:6991838-7014370 GCA_039000515.1 Timema cristinae
TTGCAACACGCTTTCCACATTAACTAAATATATTTATTTTGAAAAGCATAAGTTAACTAACAATTAGAACAATTCAGACCTAACCTTTAGAAAAAACTTCCCCACATTACTTTATTTTAACAAAATTCATATTTCACTACAATCCTTTGTAAAATAGGAAAAGTTACTCTATATTCCGTAAAAGAACGAAGATTCGTATACGATGTCAACAACAATATTTAAACGTAAAAATGACCAAAATGGAATTTAGAAACATTACAATATTTATTAATTTACGCCCAAAAAGAATTTCTCCTTGCATTGTATAGGTATGTCCGCAAAGCCTACGCTTCGTTCTAGTGTCCGAGCCTAATCCAAAGTGGTCTCTTTCTTGATGGACGGTCTTTTATATGGTGCACAACTCATCAAACACTCGAGACGGGATTACACAAGGGTGGGGATCACTGAGTTCAAACACACGGGGAAAGGGGATGTGCGCGGTACCAGAAGCGTCTACAGTCTTCTGGCAGTTTCTATCTTCTTCTACACGTCCATGTTGTTATTGAGACGGGTGGCGGTGTCTAGTGGCCCGATGCGGCACTAGCCTCGGAGCTCTCAGATGTTTGGGTATTGTTAGTGCGTGCTGACGTGTGTTCTTCCCGCTGCCTAGTCTGGTCGGTGAAATTGGGTGAGTGATGTTTTGATTGACTAGCCCAATTTTGGTTAACTTGTGGCAATAATTGCTACAATGTGTATAAACTGTTCGGTCTGAAAATGCTTGTCCATTTAACATCGTAAGACGTGTCAAAGAATTATTTGATTGAATTGCCGTACCAACAGTCATTAGCTATGCTAACAACTCCTTTGGCTCTCGAGTTATGTAATTATGTACTTTACTAAAGATGGCGGGGTTCAAATCCAGGTTCATACATGCCAAAGAGGACCTCGCAAAGCAGCATTATGAAACACCTCTGCATGTGAATTACTCCCTATTTTCTAGAGGTCAAGGCCACTTACTTACAAGACCATTTGGGATGGAAATATATCATAATGCCAATGCTCCAAAAGGCATGTGTGCCAGAAATACATGGTTGAAACATAACAATTTCCCCATTCTGTTTCCAAAGTGCACGTTAAGGCCCTGCCTACCCTTTCTGGTGGTGTGTTGAGCTTTCAGCTCTCAAAATAGATGGCGTTGCTAACGTTTTACAAACTGGTGTATTCCAGCAATCAGGATGGCAGAATAACTGGTTTGTTTAAACAATTGGGAGGTTGCAAGCAAACTTTTCCAGAATTGATAAAGATAAGAAGTGTAGTGCAAGACCGTAAAGTGTGTAGGCGACCAAGTTGGACTAAACGTGGGGAGATAAAACGTCAAGATACAATCATACTCTCGAGCAGAAAAATTAGCTTAACCATCCTAGCCAGCTAGATGCTTCTGTCTGGGGGTTCAAATCCCTGCTGAGGGTATTTTGGGGAAATCTTATTCAATCGTTTCCTTGTACTCTCCCACGAAATGTGGGTACATTTCCTTCATTAATTCTGCCTGTTTAGGTATGAACTAATTACGCCAGTGTGTTAGGGATAAATATGTTTCAATTTAGAGGAAGTGTACCCGCATTCGCGTGTAGAGAGAGTAGGAAAATATTAAGGAAATATCACCCGATCATCATTGAGCCACGATCTCCTAGTCATCGGAAGACTACTCTATTGCGAGAGTGACGCCTTAGACCATGTGGCCACCAAAGGGGTATATTACCAATCCTCATGTCTAAAAAATATCTAGAGAGGAAGGGGGGAGATTACGAGAATTCTTCCGATCACCCAAGCGAGAAAGGGAGGATCTAAAATCAGGTAAAAAAAAGCCTTACGTAATTTAAGGATAGCCCCATTGCAATAAAAACTATGGTCATTAGAAACAAGGCCTAGCAGCCGGGTTATGTTATTGAGAAGAGTAGAAACGAACTCAGGTCATTGCTTTATAAATCACCTTTTAAAAAAAGTCTTGAAATATTTTTTCAGCTAAATATCTGGGGAGGGTAGTGATAAATAATATGTATACTTATTTATAAGAGAAACAATTATTTAAGGTAAAATTAGAGATAACTCATTTTTGAAGATTTTGTCACTAACTATATAATAAATAGCCTATAAGAGAGAGTATGTAGCTTACGATTTTGTCGTACCATTTATTTGAGTTTATTAGTAATCAGGTAAAATAAAAAATGACTAAAATTTAATATGACAAATTTGGCCACTGTGCTTTGATTAATTTTTAAACTTTAAAGGTTAAAGAGGCAATAAAATATTTATAAAGCAGTTTCATTTCGAAGACTAGAACAATTTTGACTATAAATATATCTGTTATTTTTAGTACTGATATCACCGCGTTATCCTACCTGTTCATGTTATACGCATATACGATCATCTAATTGGGAAGTAATGAGTAAGGAAGCATTTGAGAGGTTATCTACCAGCATTTTTATTTTGAGAAATGGGGAAACAATTTAGAAAAAACTACCCTCAGTAGACCTTACCAGGATTTGAAATCCAAGCGCTCCACTATCAGCAGGCCACTCAAGTAGGTATCTGTTATTTAATACGGTGTTTACAGTTTTCAAACATCTATAGGATTTACACAATTTTCCAGAAATAAATGTTTTTGGGAATAATTTTTCATCCTTTTGGTATATTTTAACTTTAGTAATATCTCCATGGTGTCAGCCTGCAAGCAGGCTATACCAATCGAGAGGTTGCAGTATGTTGGCGAAGATAGTGACAACATTTTCGTGTTGGGGTGTCATGTAGTCAGCACAATGAAGCCCCAAGCCTTCTATCTTAGTTTTCTAGACTGAAGCACTACTTATTAATTCAAGTAGCTCCTCATTTGTCCTCACGAGGTCAATTTTGGTTCCGTCTCAAACCCACTGCTACGCAGACATAATTTGAAGTACTGGGGATCGAACCCAGGACTTCGGGACCTGAAGTCAGTAAATCTGACTACTATACTACAGAGGCTGTTGGGTGTCAACTACTTACTTACTTAATGGCTTTGGGAACACAAAGTTCATTAACTTTAATGGTTTTAAATATATATTACTTATCATCAGCGTATAAACCAAACGGGTAGTAAGACGCGGTGCTAAATAATAAATAATAATAAAACTTATCATCGACTCCATGTCGTAGTCAAGAATGCTAAAGCGCTATGACTGAGCAATGAATGCATAAATTAATCTGCTCTAGTACTTTGCTAGTTCGATTTCCTTTAAAATTGAAATTACTTAGTATTAGAGCGATAAGAACTCGGCAAAGGTACAAAAGATTTTGAACATATTATAAGTGCGTCACAGAGTTTAGTAACATTTACTTTCAGCTAAGATCTTTTTTAGAAAATTACTTGAAACATCAGAATAATCGCTACATTGTTTTATTAGAAATATTTATTTGTATCTTAATTTTGATATTATTTCTACAGTAAATAAAATTGTATCGCTACTCATCCGTTGTGCTTGGATTAGTAAATACAGATAGCCTAAACGCCAGTATTATGATACCATTAAACAAAACTTGCCCTTTACGACAAGCAATTAAATAATCAATTTTATCTTTGAGTTTCTTTGTGCACCCTTTCTTCCATCGACCCATGCTTCACAAACTTGTTATTCACAAGGATATAAAATAATATTGTGTAAATACTTTTCCACCTCAAAATTTATACAATCCATTGGATTTTGTTCGAAAGCAAAAAGTCACCTTTTATTAATTATATAAAAATAATCATCGCGCGTACTTATTGTTCGGGATTCGATACATTTCTTCTGAAAATAGCGCACAAACTGCAAGAATGCAACAGATTCAAATTAAATGTAATCACATTTAACAAGCTAATAAAATAAAATTAACATATTCAAACTTTGAGTACCAAAAACTTCGTTCATTAATTTTTCGAAAAACAACTTATTCCAAAGTCAAGTCCTGGACCGTAAAATAAATATAGTAGATAAAAACATACTGGGAACTTCTCCAAATTACATTTAGACCAAATTTTATTTAAAATAACTATGTTTGATATGAGCAGGAATGTTTATTTTTATTTATTATAATAGTGGATTAAATATTCAATGTACAGTAGTTTTCATTTACTCTGAATATTAAAACTTATTATTACAACCTGTAGTGCTCAGGAATGGGAAAACTCAAGAAAGAATGTAGGATAGGAGTGAAGAATTTTACATGTTTTACTGCCTCAGGTAAATAAGGCCTGATGTCATAAAACTTTGTGTATGGAGAAGCTTGGGGTTTTTTCTTTGAAAATAATGAATCAGTAGAGTAATACTCTCATTGAAGTAAGACGGGACCAACTATATTTATTCACACAGTAGCTAAGACTTTGTGAGTATTTAAGTACCTGAATATATTAAGAAGTTTATATTTAACCACGCAAATTTTCATAATTGGACATTGGCCCTTCTTATCCCAATGCACATGGTATTAATGTTTCTTTAACTCAAGAAGGTCACATAGATTAGGTTAACCTTTCACTATCGCCTGCATTCCGATACAGCAGGTTAGCTAATGCTTGCAAAACGATACTAGCTGATAAATGGGTAATGATCGTACTAAAAGCATCTATTATCAACTAAGATAACCATTTGTAGAAGGAAAAGTTGGATTTAAAACTGTGTATCTTAATAAATTGTCGACTTGCGAGTCGTTAGAGCTTAATATCGTCCAGATTATTGAAGCCAACCCAAATTTAAAAATACATTTAAAAATAAAAATAAATTATTCATTAAATAATATGTTATAATTTATAAACAAACACTCTAGCTTAATTTTACAAAGAAAATAAATAAATCTATTAATAATTTTTGTTTTCCCATTTAAAGTGCATTGAAATGGAAACATTTTAACGAAAATATTTCAATAACTATTTTTAGCATAGTTTGAAAATTCCATAAGAAATATTAAAGATGCCCAGATATGTTACTAAAATAAATTAAAAACAACAATGTTGAATTATAAGATATTTTTTTAACTTTTTTTGTTTATAACCGTGCATTTATGGGTATGCTCAGCCTTAAATACTTCAAATAAATTTAAATGCAAAAAATATACTTGTAAATAATATTAATTTGTGACAATATATTTATAAAAGGCAAAGCCCATCTAATATAAATGGGTATTATGTTATTGCTTTGAATGCATATAAGTTAATTCCTTACTAAATATTAAATTAACGGTATAAAAACTCGATTCAGAGTCGAATAGTATAAGGCGTCACCCTAAAGACGGACCGGTATAATCATGACAGGGGAGATTGAAGTTCGAATCTCTTTTGAGTGAACTGGAGGTAGTTTTTCATTCTACCTCTACGCAAATGCGGGTTCAAACTTCCAAATTCTTGATCCATTAGTATAATTAGTACTTAAGTGCATAACCCGATCGGGTAGTAAAACGCGGTGCTAAAATGTTTCAAGTTCATGTGATCTATAAATAATATGTGCGCCAGATCACGTTTGAGTTTCCATTTTAGAAACAGGCTATGGGAAGGTCGGGGTTTCATCTAGCAGAAAGTTATTTTTGGCGTAAATTTTCATAAATCGTTTTCTACTTCTAACTCTGGAAAATTATGATACATTCTCTTAGTAAATCCAATTTATTCAGCCTTAATTCTTTCTTGTGTTAAATATTAGACATAAATAACAATGTAAATCTGTGTGCGTGTGAATTGTAAACGGACATTATAAGTTTTAATAAATATTCAGGGTAAGCTAAACAAATCCATGGTATAGTATTCAATTTAAAAATAATTAATATAAGTTCCTTCATCAACGTCGAAAGTACTTAGGGAGGTTTTCCTAATAGACTTTCCATTCTCCCTCTTGCAAAATGAGGGGGAAATTCCTCTAATTTTGGCTCGCGGTTTAAATGGCTAATTTATTTTTTTGTGAATGTTATTTTTTATGTCAACAAAATATAGTTTCGCAAATTAAATAATATTTAAAATTGTATTTAATATTACTTATGGATTTTTGTAAAAGTTATATATTATTTCATCAACATATAATCATGAATATTAAATTTATTTTTTATTTAAGTAGCTTATTTGTTTTGTGTAAATGCTATTTATTATGTAAACAAAATATAATTTCGAGCATTAAATGATATTTAAAATTGTATTTAATATTACTTATGAATTTTTGTAAAAGTTATATATTATTGCATCAAAATATAATTGCGGACAATTAATGTCTTTGTTGTTTAAGTGACTAATTTATTTTGTGTGAATGTTATTTATTATGTCAACAAAATTTAGTTTCGGGCATTAAATAATATTTAAAATTGTATTTAATAAAACGGTTGTTCCTAAAATAATTTATATCGGTGGCAAAGTTGACTGACGCGCTTGTTTCGTCTAGAGCCAGACGGTCGAGGACGGGGGAGTTTGAGGTTCAAATCTCAGTCGGGTAAACAAGGGGTGTTTTCCGCTCTCCCTCTACGCAAATGTGGATTCAACCTTCCCAATTCCTAATCCAGTTCAACTCGCTGTTCTGCTTCTTCTTTCAATCTGTTGTAATATTTGGTGTGGTTGATGTGTACATTGAGAAGAGCCAGCCTCGTAAAGATTGTTAACTCTCTAAAAAGAGTGCAGAGTGATAGAAACCCTTCTTGGTAACGCAGTTGGCAGACGTGCCAGACTCGAGTTGAGCTAGACTACTGAGGACGGGGAGATCGAGATTTAAATCTCGGTTGGGGGTACTGGGTAGATTTTTTCACTCTCCCTCTCCACTCAAATGTGGGTGCAACCTTCCAAATTCCTAGTCCATTATCGTAAATAGTACTTAAGCGTATTATAACCTGAACGGTTAGTAAGACGCGGTGCTAAAAAGATTAATAGATAGTAAACTGGCCTACACTAGAGGACAAAATGGTAATTAGCGCTTTGGTGGCCGCATGGTGTAACGCTCTACTCTCACATTAGGCTATAGACTGCTGATGACGGGGAGATTGAGGTTTGAATCTCAGCCAGGTGTACTGAGGGGGGTAGTTTGAGCCCATACATCCACTTGGAAGATATTGTTTATAATTTCACCCTCTCTTGGTTAAATAAATACAGTAACACTAAAATTGTATACATCGGTGGTCGTGGAGCTACAAGTTGTCAGGCTTACACTAGGTTAACTTGATGGGAGAATAAGTGTAGTAATCCCAAACCGTTAGTAAAAAACGCTGTAGAAAAACAACTGTTTATATGTAGATTACAATTTTTATACAAAGAAACTTTTAGAAAATACAAACTTTTTCAGCAAACATTTATAAAACAATACTACAGTATCAGTGATATTTTATAGGTATTAATAGTATATCAAAATTGGTTGCTGCATATCACCAGTCCTGGTGTATGAATACGTCTGGTCTACCAGCAAAGCCCCTTCGAAAATGATGGTGGTGCAGGAAGTACGACCGTTCTAAAAGACATTAGGCGTGCTAAAGATATCAAGGTCAAGAACATTTCTTAATCATCCCTACCACACATTTTCCAGAAAGGGTACGTGACACTCATATAGTTATGACAGGGGAGGTCATAGTTTAGAATCTAACTCGGGTGCACTAGGGTGGTTTTCTACTCTCCATCACTCCACGTAAACGCTGTAACATTTCTACCTTACTCCTCCGATCCATGATGGATACCTACATCTGCGCAGGTCGACGGACGATACCAAACAACCAATTTTAGTAGGCTTTTGGGGTGGGGAATAGTGGCCCCTAACTGAGGCCTCCAAGGCCCCTTATTGTGCATAATCAGATCGGTTTCAATACTCTCTAGTTGCAACATCACTGGTAAAAAAAACATTACCACATGGGGGTGGGGAGAGGGGCTTCGACATTGCGATGACGACACCGGTAAAACCCATTTCTGGGGGAGGGTTGCGACATCATTTAAGGTTGTGAACAATTCCTGTCTTGTTGAGCCATCAAACTGGCACCATTCATCAGGGAAAACCCATTGCCACATATATGGAAAGGGTTGCAACATAATTCAAGGTCATGAACTATTCCTGTCTTGTCGAGCCACCAAACTGGTGCCAATCATCAGGGAAAACCCATTGCTACATAGAAGGGGAGGGATGTGACATCATTCAAGGTCGTGAACTATTCCTGTCTTTTTGAGCCGCCACACTGGCCTGGCCCAGTCATCGGGGAAGGTCCTTTGGCACATAGGAGTGTGGGGGAAAGAGGGTTGCGATACATACCTCTAAAGAATTGTAGTGAGGGGAAGTGAAAGGGTATCAAGGCAGGGGGAACCATCTCACACACTCTTCTCTAAGTGGCTGGCCAGAGGAGATGCTCACTATCAATGCCGAAGGAGAAGCGCCCAGCGCCGTGGACTGCACACCAATAATAAATTTAAAACTCCAACACCCCGTCCCAATCCTAAGACAATAAACTCCCCCACACCAATAAAAAACTCCAACGCCCATCCGAATCCTTACCAGACATAAATAATCAATGAGCACAAATAAAAAAGCAATGAGCATACATAAATAACCATTGTCACACAAAAAAGCAATGAACACAAATAAAAAACAAACGAGACATGAATAAACAAGTTTGGAACACTGGAAAGGGGGTCAGAAGGTGGGAAAGGGAGGGGGAAACCAACTTCCAATCAGAAAGCGAGAGGCGTGGTCACGTGACCAAATTCAACCAATCAGAACGCTGTTCCAATAGAAAGTGCTAGCTAGCTACTTATATAGTATTTTAATGAAGGTTTGAACAATTTCTCTATAAAGCATCAAACTTTGCAATATTATATTTGTTCATATAGTCAGAGAAAATTGCTTACAAGTTTTCAGATTAAATTTATCCTCCCTCTTATTTATTACTATCCACTTTCTTTTATTAAGTTCATCCTTCGGAAAACTAGGATATTTAACATTGCTGCCCATCTTTGCACGATTCTTAATTTTTAAAATATTTAAACACACTAAAGAGGTGGTATATTTGAATTGTTTCCCTCAAGTTGTCCCTTCTTCAGCTAACCGATTCACCCGAAGCTGACGTCACGACAAGAAGGAAGGAGTGGGTGAACTTGCGCAAGGTTTCACCTTTATTTCTTCACACCACGCGTGTAGACCCATGTCAAGATACTTACAAAGGAAATAGAAAGCATTAGCATGGTATTAGTGAGTATAATGATAGTTCCGAGTAATAAAATAGGCCTACATTTTGAAAATGAGCCGGCAAAGAAAGATAAATTAGAGAGGGGGATTTGGAATAGGGGGACTTTAAATCATCATCTTCTTGAGGACAGCATACCTGGAGATAATCACAAATTTGATTTTTGTTGGAAAAGTGACAGATTAAAATTATTAATCAAGAACTTTCTAGCTGTGGTCAAAAAGTGGCGGGCAGGCCCAAAAGGCTCGGTGGGCGTCATGACCAAATAAATGTATTTTAAATCTTATTCAATATGTGTTAGGATTAAAGAACACATTGAACACGTATTTTAGTTAATATATTTTTTAACAATTAAATACTTAAAAGTGTGCTAAGCAGCTCAGACCAAAGATATTATCAATAATAGGTTCTGATTTAAAATATAATAGAAAAATAATATTAGATAGAACAAATATCAGAATTCAACTATAGAACATAAGTTTAACCCTGTTTAGTTTTTAAGAACAATTTGAGAAATGTAGCTTAAATATGTACGGTTTTGTGCTAATTAGATCTGTATATTAAATTAATCTAATTAAATATAAAATAATATTTGGTTTTATTTTTAATTTGTAAAACCACAGTAGCTTCTCAATTGAATCTTTTAGTACATAACAATAATTTAATAACGAAACACCCGCTTCAATGGCCACATGGTCTAAGTTATGACTCTCATGTTGGACTAGACTGCCGAGGACACGGGGATATGGGTTCGATTCTCAGTCGGGTGCACTGAAGGTTTTTTCTTCAAAATAGTTCTACCCTCTTCCTCCACGCAAGTGCAGGTACACTTATTATAAATTAAACCTTCTTCATCCTTAACTCACTAGTGCTATTAGTACATACACTCCTGAATTGGTAGTTAGATGCAGTGCTAAAAAATTTATAAAATCAATTGAAAACTTTGTTCTAAAAGTTTTAGTGTAAAATAAACTACGTTATGTATTAAACGAACCCTCTCAATTTCTGGAAATATTTCTAGAAGTACCATATAAAAATAATAATCTCGTAACCATATAGTTGTTGAATGTATTAGCATTTATTTTATCCACCAAGATTTTTTGTAGAAAAATTAGTGCGACAAATATTGAGAGCTACAAAAGTGTTGGACTATATCAACAGTATTTAATTTTATTTGTCAACACAAGCGGGATGTATTTAACACATTGAATATATTTAAATGAACTCAAAATCCAAGCTTAGCGACCACATGAAGACAAAAATATTTAAAATGAGTTTACATGTGTACTACATGGAGGATTATTATCTTATGTACAAAGTATAAGCCTACATAAATAACATTCTTTGTTCCCACCGTGAAAAAAAAAAATCTGTACACATTCAATACGTAAGTCAAAAACTGTTACTTTTAAAGATCATCAAGTAAATATTTATATTTAAAATCCCGTGCAATCTTTTGATACTGACATGTTTTGTACCTGTCTTGAAGTACGAGTATTTGCGTGCTGACATAAATCTAGAAGTTGGCGTGTTTCTTTTTGACTTGAAAGATTAATACTACGCGCATAGACGTATCACGAGATAGTACTCAGGTCTCTTCTAATTGGAAAATGAAACTGCGCGTTGTTTGACCTTGTAAGTTAGTTCTCTCTCCGTGTTCTTAACTCCCCTACCCTTTCTTTTCTTCTCTCTTAACCAAGAATGTCCTAGGTATTAGACATGAACTGGGGTCGAGTTACACAACATGAAACATGAAAACATGAAAATATAATTATAATCATTCCAATATCCAAATAATCTTTAAGTTCGACACTTTGGGCCAGTCGTTGGTGTGTATAGACTATGTTTATTGAACAAGAGATATCAGCTCCCATTACCGGTATCACCAAAAGATTTGCCATTAAAAAAATTTCCCAGCTAGGAATTAACTTGCTGTTGTGTTTATCTAAAGTTAAATTAGTTTGTAAATCGTGTGTTAATATAATAAATTGATTCATAAGTGTGAGTTAACTATTCATAGTAAAGCAAATTTTGTGTTGTAACAGTGCCATTTCTACAGGAAGCATTTATCACAAAGCTCGTGCAATGTGTCATAACTTTCAATTCATTTATATTTTTGGAAAGTTTGTTTAAACCAAGGCCTTTTATAACCTTTTATAAAAGTAGATAGAATCTTTAAACTTGTTTCTTAAGAATGTTACTCAATAAACGACACAATCTTTGGAACTATGGAACATTTACCATCCAATCTGCATGCTCATGGGAGTGTATTTTATTTAAGTTACCTATCTCCCCCGTACCTCTTGAATTAAGTAATTATTGATCCTTGTGTTGAAAGGACGACTTAAGAAACTTGTTTGTTTCTATAAATATTTTATAAAATAAACAAGAATCAAACACAGGTCCTTCCCCCAGCGTTGGATGATTAATAACCTTCCCTTACCCACCCAATGAAGAAGAAGGTAGTCAGGTCCTTACCATTGAGATTGGTGAATCTATCATCTTTCTTACCTCCACTGGCTAAAGATGTGAAATTTAAAATTCTCCAAAGAAAAAAGTTCCTTTAATTTGTCTACTGATAACTTGTCACATATTTCAATGAAACGAATACACTCGAGATTACTCAAGTTGTAAATTTTCTACAAATGAGTTGGAGACTTTAATATAAGAAACATAATCAAATCAGCTCTAATAAAGCAAGCAAAGCTATTTATTTTTTATTCTCACACCCACATGTCGACTACATTGTTCGGTTAAGGTGGGATGTAAGGGTCCGCCAGAAAAGGCCAGCTTTTTTGCAGTTTTTATGCCAAAACCTTATTTTTTCCAAAATAAATAAAAGATTGCTCCAGTACGAACATAAATGTGTTTTTCACATATTGACCTCAAAATTTATTGAATATCTGTCAAGAGTGTCCTGTAATTTAATGACAACTGTTTCATTAATTCTTCATTAAAAAGTTTCTTATCTGATGACGCTATGCTAATGATGAATATTCAGGAACTGTTGATATCAACATGTGAAGAAAATTAAACTCTATGTTTGTACTGGAGAAATATTTTATTTATTTCAGCCAAAAAAGGTTTTGCCACAAAAATTGCAAAAACACTGGCCTTTCCTCGCGTCCTCTTCCATCCCACCTTAAATGTGTCGCTAACGTCTATTGTAGAGCGAATAACACGTTAATAGTTTAATATTAGTATATCCCAGAAGAGATTTTGTTGATTGTCTTTATTTTAAAGTTTGATTTGTCTCATTCTGAGGTATATTTGTCTACTCATAAAAATATGTTCAATATGTTTTATTTCATTCATTACCGGTGTCTTAAAATATATTATTGATAATTGACTGCTTTATGTGGATCAACACATGGTGTAATTCAAAAAGCTAGAATAATAATTTAACAGTTATATTTAATTACATACGAAGTTATTAAATTTTAATCTCCTTGACCAAATTCAAAATACTTTTTAAAGTTATAACAAAAGTCTCTAATAATAAAGTCAAATTTTCATATGTAAGTCCTTATAGGAAAAATATTACATATTTGTTGTAACTACACTTGAAATACTTTATTATTTTATTAGTGTTATTTTAATAGCTTAATTATTGATAATATCTATCAAAATTGGCAGCTGCAGATAAAATTGCCTGGCGTATAACCACATGAAAGTAGTTATATTAACTTATCTAAGTGCCAACGAAAAATTGAATTTAGAGACACTTCCACTGTGGTTCAATATTCTGAAGTTTTTTTACTGTAAAATGTTCATAGGCCACAAAGGTCCGCCTATGCTACGTCTATGAGTGCACGTGATTGAGGTGAGTGTGAACAATCCAGGCGAATACAAGCTGGCGAGGACGCTAAACCAGGAAAGGTCAAGTAAGCTGAGGGAGGAGGGGGGTGAAGGAGGTTTAGAGGAACAATGGCTTGAAGGGTGACTTAAGTCCTTTGTCAGGTGTAAAGAATACAATTAAAGGCAGAATAGGTATATACGCCATATCATAGGCGTGTCTACAGACGGGGTAGGGGAGGGGGGCAGTTAAGGCATGGACACCCTAGTGGGGTTTCAAATATTGTTTTCAATGAAGGAGGAATACAAATAATTTAATAAATGATTATTTGGTGGGAGAAGGACGCATTTAACTATAATTACAATTTTATAAACTCTAATCCACTTCTAAATTCACCTAATTTAAAAAAAAATTAGGATCACTCCGAATAAATTGTAGAGGCATCGTGTTTTTTTTAAATAAGCTTTTATAGGCGTCTTATAATAAAATAAATCCAAAGCTATATCTAATTTTTTTTTAAATCAAGACGATAATCACTCTAAATAGCTTCAAAGCATGTGTAAATTTCAACAATTTTGGGGGGAAGGACCCTTTCAAATAGCAGCCAGTTCCCAAGCCAATGTCCAGGTCTTCAAACCTATTGTTTTGGCTGGTCCCCGCACCTCCCTTCTAAAAGCTCACAAAGTTCCGGTGGCATTGCACGTACATCCACCCCATTGATGATAATCAAAACAAATCAGCCATTTTTAGTTAATGATGCACAAACAACCGCAACACCTTAAAGATAATATTGGAAATGTTCATAGTGATCTTGATATCCGTGCTGCTGGTGCGTTTTGATAAGTGAGCCCGTAATGGCCGATCAAATTGTATTACGGTACATTGCTTTGCACAATCCTTAAATCTTATTTGGTATATTCTTGCATTTCACGAGCTATTTGCTAGTGTACTGTTAATCTGTTATGGAAAGAAATGAAACTATAAGAATTCTATAAATAAAAACTAAATGGAAGGCCATTTTATGTTTGCAATTTTGACCATTATTTGTAGGTTGTATGCATACATTTGCATTTTTAACAGTGTCTGTTTCCGTTATTGGGAAGGTGTTACGCGCCAAACAGTCACCAACGGCAGCAAAGGGCTCACTTACTCTAAATTCAACCTTCCCAATTCCTAACCCATTAGCATAATTAGTAATTAAGCGTATAAACCGAATGGGTAGTAAGACGTGGTGCTAAAATTATCTAATTAATTAACTGCAGCAAACCTTTTCGCGGCCAGCCTGCATACCACCGTCTGGGATTTACAAAGAAGTGAGGTCGGCGCTGAGTTAGTCTTTAGTTTTAAATTGATAGTTCTAGCAGTAGATCATATAGTAGATACGTAGATGCGTTGTGTTGACTAAATTAAGAAAATTACATATGTTTAAATTGTTATTTTATTGCCATAAATTGCTTCTATTATTCAAATTAATATGTAACACTTGTAATTTATAATCTGAGAGTGGCCGTCAATAGTTATCAATTATTAGGTTATTAAACATTAAGCGTGAATGTAATGTACATTATACATACTCTTTGTTTATCCCACATGATAATAAACCAACACAAGTCCTAAACTCAGGACGTTTAAGTAAAAATTATCCGTAACCGTGTCACTACTAATCCGCGCGAGAACAGGAGCAGTGGTGAGCGCCACTCCCTGGCTGCAAGACCATTTAAAACATTACACACAGGAGCGTTCATAAAATCAAAAATACAAGAAAACACTTCCATTGGTCACGTTCTAAAACACCAGCCAATTAAATGTTTTCTTGTGCCGTTAGCAAACCTCGCCCTGGGTTATGCCTGTGAGGTCCCAAGAGGAAACAACCAAACACTTTACTCGAAAGCTTGTATGTTCTATTAATCGTATTCCAACAACTATCAAATTAAGGGCTGGAGTTTACTTACCGCACAGCTAGGAGTTCATGGCCTTGGCTGACAAGCCGCTACTGCCTACATGATACCTTAAACACATCTTAGTTTTATCCTGGGGAATAAAATTGTATCAAAGGTGTTTCTCCGTAAGAGCCCTTGTTATTTTCTAGATGACTTTTAAACTGTCCGTTATAAAGATGAATCCGCATATCCGCATGTATACTCAAATATTTACATTAACAAACTCTTCATAATAGAGTCACGCCCATGTTAAAGTCGCTTTGTGTAAGAATCTCTAAAAAGTAGTTTAGTATCAATGGGGTTCTAATAAGTAAAAATTATATAGGGCGTTTATAAAGAAATAACTAAAATATTGATTGAACTAAACTGTAGGAATGCAATGTTAAATCATTAGAAATAAATTATTATTGATAACTATTCATTGTATGATTTTAAAACATTTCTAGATCTCCCCCATCATTCTCATACTGATTTGAAAGGATGAATATATTGGTTTGAAGGTAAAAAGCACAAGATTCGAATAGTCAAAACCATTATATTATATTATAAGTTTATAACTGTAGGCGTTTGGTTTGCACACGTGGCACTTGTTGAAATCATCGTTATTCAAAATTAATAATAAAAAGAACAAATATCAAAATTTCAAACGTCAATGTTTTTTAGAAATATCTTTACTCCATCACTTGTGCTATCTATATTCGGATGAAAAAACTAACAGGGCTATTTTCCGATTATAAGCAAAGGTTTTAACTTTATATTTTAGGCTAAACGACTTGGGCAACTGACTTTTTGGGCAACTGACTAGACCAACTCCCTTTAGGCCACTTGACTTTTAGGCCAACTGACTTTAGGACAACCTACTTTTAGACCAATTGACTTCAGGACAACTGACTTTTAGGCCAATCACTAAGTTATAATAACAAAGACTACAATAAGAATTGAAATGAATATTAAAAGTTGAATAGACGAAAATGATGTGTAATCAGTTTAATACAAGAGATTGAGCAATATACTTAAGTAAACAATGATATGGGATAGAAAGTGGACTAAAAATACTGTGTACAAACATAGTTGGCATATTTAAATGAAATGCAGGTCAGATTAAAAGTATAAAAAAGTATAAATAAATATAGTTAATAGGAAATACATATAAGTGTTGACTAATTAAAATACACTTAAAATTAGTTTAATAGAATTAGAAACTTTAAACTCATTTAATTTAAAATATCTAAATCTAAGTTCATAAAAACATTAATAACATGAAATGAATATAAATAAATGTAAAAATTATCACAGTCTTGTTGTTGGGATTGACTTCCTTTACTCCTTTGTTATTGATATTCCTGTACTGATGATGTCTACAGAAGTTCTATTTTACCGACATGTTTCGGTGCTAACAATTGGACGCACCATAATCATGGAGCTGAAATTAAAATTGAAAGACTTGCTATAAAATATATAAAAGCAATGTTAAGTAGGGACGTGAGAAAAAATTTTATGAAGTAAATTGGACTAAAATTGAAAAAGAAAGAGAAAGAAAAACTTACTCCGAAGGGTGGTAGGACACGATGAGATCGAACTTAGGAAGCGGACTGAAGTCAGTGGAGAGGGGCGATGATAAAAAAGAAAGTTAAAAAATCAGTACAGCCAACCTGATTATAAAAATAGTTGAATGATGGAGTGTGGGATAATGTTTGAAAAAATGGATGTGAGAGAGTAAAATAACCGGAAAAATGGATGGGATTAAGGAAGAGAAAGTGGTCTACATCTTCTCGGCTCCGGCTCGAACGGTCCATTTAGCTACGATGGAGGGTAGAGCAGGATGACGGGTTAGATACTTTAATATGCTTAGGTAGACGTTTTAATGTATTAACTAAGATTTGGTTGGATGATTGGAGTTGTTCATTAAGAATGGTTTTTTTTCTGGAGAGTAGCTGCATGAATGAAAAAATTCTCAGCGGTGTTTAACATGGGTCCTTTGTGAGCGAAATAAACGGGTTTGAGACATTGTTCAATGGGTCTTGGTTGGTGGTTAGAATATTTAAGATGTTCGGCAAACTTTGATTTGTTTCTATTGTATTTGAAATCAGAAATATGTTCTTTGTAACGTGTACTGAAGTTTAATCGGTTTTACCAATGTAAATGCTGTTGCATTTGCAAGTGAGTTGATAGATTCCGTTCTTCTTATAGATGTCACTTCTGTTAAGATTACTATTGTTGAGGTTTTTCTTGATATTATTATTGGTTGTAAAAGCAATATTAGGATTGTATTTTTTGATGATATTGGTGATGCGATGTGTTTTCGGACCGATGTAATTGAATTTGAGCCATTTCTTCTTTTCAGTGGGGTTTACATTATTATTGGTGAAGAAGTTATCAGAACGGAGTTTCTTTTTTTGGTTTTGTAAAATCTTGTAGATAGTGGAATGGGAATATCCATTGTTGGTAGCAATTTGTTTGATGATGTTGAGTTCAATTTTGTAATTAGTTTTATTAAGAGGGATGTGAAGTAAGCGATGAATTAAACTGTTGAATGCAGCAAGTTTATGAGAGATGGGGTGGATTGAATTGTGAGGTATTATTGCATCCGTGTGAGTAGGTTTTCTGAAGATTTTGTATATAAGTTTGTTATGACAGCTTTTTGTGATATGGAGATCTAAATAATTAATACTGCTATTATTCTTTTTTTTCTATAGTAAAGGACAGTTTGGGGGGGATGTTGTTGATGATGTTGGTAATTGCGGGGATGTCGTATTCATTATCGAAAACAATGAGGATGTCATCAACATATTTGCAAAAGAATTGTATGCTGAGTGAATTATTTAAACTATTGAAGATTATAGGGTCATATTTCTGTAAAAATATTTCTGACATTATACAGGAAATTGGGGAACCCAATGCTAGTCCATCTTTTTGCAAGTAATATTTATTGTTAAATTGGAAGTAGTTTTGTTCAGTGACTGTTTGTAAAAGCTTGGAGATTTGGTCGATATACTGTTTATTGAAGTTGTTTTCAATTAAGGTTTCCTTAATTATATTGATTGTTTCAGAGATAGGTAGGCCTACGTTGGTGTAAAGGTTGGATATGTCCAGGGACATGAATTTAGAGTTTTGGTTGAATGGAATGGATTTAAGTTTTTCAGTAAGATGGATAGAACTTTTTATATTAAATAAATTGGGAAGTTCAAGATTTGTAGATAATATTTTAGATAGTTTTTTAGCAAGTTTGTATGCAGGTGCATTTTGGTAATTAACGAGTGGTCTGATCGGGATGTTGGGGTTGTGAATTTTAGGTAGTGAAGTGAAGATTGGGGCATTGGGATTCATATTAATAAGTTTAAAAGAGTCAGATGGTTGAATGATTAAAGGGGATACCTTCAAGATATTTTTTAAATTCCTCTGATATTTGTTGGTAGGGTCATCCTTAATTTCGATAATGTTGTTACTATGAATAAAATTGAGGGTTTTGGATATGTAATCTTCCCTGTTTAAGAGAACTATGGTGTTACCTTTATCGGCTTTAACATTGATTATTTCATTTGAATTAAGTTTTTGTTTGAGGGTTGAAATAGGGCGATTTAAATTCTTCATGTCTTGCTTGTGGTTAGTAATGATCTTATGTATCTGGTTGGCGACCATGTTCTTGATGAGGTTTTTATCATCTGAGGGTAAGGAATTAATTGCATTTTCACTGTCGATTACTAATGATTGGATTTTTTGTTTAATAGACGGCTTTTTAAGATTGAATTTGTACCCTTTATGAAGGGTTTCCTTGTCTTGGTTATTTAGTTCTAACTTAGACAAGTTGAGAAATCTGGGGTAAAATTGAAACTTGGTGTCAAGATTTGTTGTGTTAACTTGCGGGGTTGGGGATATTGCATTGAGTTTTTTGTTTAGGGTTTGATATTTCTTCGATATGATAGATTCAATTTTGCTGTTGATGATTCCGAGTGAATCATCAAACATTAAGGGATGAAGTGTTTTGGACATTTCCAAGTGGGTTTGGTAAGCCTGCTTGTTTAAAAATTGTAATTTCTTGTGAAGGAAGGAGATCTCGCATTTAATTCTATTGACTTGGACGGCCCTTTGAAGTTTCTTAGTTCTAAAACAGTTAGTTTTGAATTGAGAGGAGACGTAGTTTGGAATAATCTGGTTATTTATGCATTGGTGGTTAAACCATATATTAGCAATTGTCTTCACTAAGGCCAATTTAACTTTAGGCCAAATTACCTCTAGGCACAATGACTTTCAGACTAAATACATTTAAGCCAACTGAATTTAGACCAAATGACTTTTAGACCAAATGACTTTAGGCCTACTATCGCGTCCCCAGACTGTAGCAATCGAATAAAGAGTTAAATATTTTCGATGATCAAATTATGTTATCATTTGGCAAACTACTGGCCAAAACATGAAAGATATTTAAAAATTACGAGCCACCTTGTGGCATTTATTAGCTAAGCTGCCTATAAACATACCAACAAAAATACTTGTTCCATATTTGATATTCAAAAGAAAGTAACATACATTTTACAACATTCTAGAGCTTCAAAATCAAAACTCAACGTCTTTGGGAGGAAAGTCGAAATTGTCTCTCGAATAAATTGCCATTTTGCTTCAAATCATTATAATACATAATTATAAATCCAAGTCAAAGTTTTGTGTCAAAAGATGAGAGTTTTCAATTGTAAGGCTCTTCGAAAGTATTTGTCTCATTGATCTTTCGAGTGAGCTATAGTTTCAGTTCAGTTTGAAAGAGAAATTAAATCTTGGGGTAGTTTGATGAGGCTTTTTTTTTAAATATAATTTGCTAGTTAAACACAAAATAATAATAATAATTATTATTATTCTAGTGAGTAGTAAATGAGAGAGAATAACTTAGGAGATAATACTCTCAGAAAAGTAGGGTAAAATAATAGGCACCCCACCGAGGTTCAAATCCCGACCTCTCGGTCACTTGTAGCCCAGGAAACACTAATTATTGTTATATCTTAAGGTTGAATTGGAGGAATCTCAAGTTAACTAAAATCAACAAAAAGACAACTTCTATACCATGACAAAAAGTTGACTGGATTTAATTTAGTGCTTATATTTAAAATTTGTAAACATTAGGAACGATCGTTGCAAAGAATACTGAAAAACCACATTTGTTGGCGTGCGAAATAAACTTAAAGCTCACTTAGTTTGGTTTGATGGTCACAGGGAGGTCTGGGTTTGAAATCAAACATTGTGTATTTAGAATGTGTTTTCCTAAATTAATGGTTTCCCACTCTCCCTCCAGGTCAATATGGGAATATTTCGTATCTAAGTTCTACCTTTCCTCGTCCTTATTTCATGTAGATGATCCCGGTGGAAGGTAGGACGTCATAAGGAAAGGTGGGATGCAGGGAACTATGACACTAATAAAATAAAATTAGACTTATGTACCACTTATGTATTGATTAAAACTATGATAAAAGAATACTGGCAAAAATTGGCACGTCTGATTACAAAGCTAAGGTCCCAGTTTAGAATCCTAGGATAACCAAACAAATTAACACCGTTTAAATTAAAATATTCCCTTTCTCGGTGATAAATGAACGGTCAACAAACCGGGTGACTAAGCTTGTTTGCAAGTCATGTGCTCATGCAATATAGTTTTAAATAGAAAATAAAAGCAATTTATTTATTTATTTAAAGGTAATCACTAAGAGAACCAATGTTGGGTGTAACGAAATGTTTAAAATATATTTGACTATGGATTACGATTATTTTATTGTATATTAAAATTAAAATCGATCTTGTAATTTTTGCACTCCAAATTAATTATCTTGTGCTTTATTAAAACTAATACTGTAAATTTAAATATATCATAAGGCACTTTCCGATTTCGTGAACTATTTTGAATTTTATTGTAAATGAGAATACTTTTCCTACTTTTTGTTACATAGTCACATATACTTAAATCACTTTGATATCACTCCGCATGCGGAACGCAACTATGGCGTTTATCTTGTGAATGATGTATTGACAAATAATGCATGTGGCTAACACAGAGTTTTTTTTTTACCTTTTTTTACTTTTGCTCCTTGACTTTCCTCTTTATCTTTCTCATCTTTCCCGACCTTTCCCTCTGTTTACAATGATTATAATAAAGCAGAAATTTATTGTGTGAGCTCACGGAATATTATCTGAATATTAGAATTTAAAAAGAGATAGTGCGAAATGGATATTTTAAAAAACTTTTAGCTGTCCTTAGAGATTACCAAAACAAAAACAATAAAGACCAGATGTGAGATGAAAGTTGATCTCGTCTAGTCTTGTTTGCCGGCTTAAGGAAGGTTGGGGCTCGAATCCCACCCAGGTGTACTAAGGATAATTATTTTCTAAATGGTTTCCTAATCTTGCTTTACGCAAATTTGGGTGCATTTCCTTTTAATCATAAGTTTCTCATCCCTACCCTATCCATGTAATTATATGCAGATAGTCGTATGATTAGTAAAACGCGTTGTAAAATAAATAAATAAATAAATAAATAAATAAAGAGAAACACAGATTAACATAAAATACATTTAGTACAGACCAATTTCTGAGGTTAATGTAGTGGTAGACATTTTGTTAAGGTGCTGTGTTCAAAACGTTCTGTTATCGCAAATACCAAGTCTTATTTCTGTTCAATGTAAGTCCTGCGGATATTTTGAAGTTGAAATCTACCCTAAATTGGTTGACACTTATTTGGTAGTCCTCAAAGCTACTTGATGTACTTTAAAGTCTTACACACACCAACTCATAAGACCTGCATTTGTCCTGTTTTGACAGATGGTGTTAACGTTAACACCAGAAGGCTAAATTTAAATAGTTGTTATGAATGTTGGTTTGTTTACATTTAGTTTTGGCTTCAAGTTTATACAACTTAAAAAAAACTTGCTCAGCATAAGTAACTGTTATAATTACAATTAATATAAATGAAGTCCTAATGTAAACTAAAATAAGAACATGTAGTTGAAAATAATAATAATAATAATAATAATAACAATAATAATAATAATACAACGTTACCACCGGTGGGAGTATCTCAGTGATAAAACCAAAAACCATACTTGAACAGACCGTGAAAACTAACTTGAATCAAAGCTAGTGGTGAGATGCATACAATTCACTCGTGGAAACAATCCTGAAGTTTGTAATGCAGATAAATATATTATTTTAAATTATCAAAAAACAAAAATTGAAAATTGTATTCGTTTATACAGCACTCTAATATTACTATATTTTCAACACGTAATTGCGGGTGCATTTACTCTGTTAACCCTCTCACAGCTAGCACTTATATTAAGTATTTACTATACCTTGTGTATAACTTGCAGATAAAAGGCACTAATAAACCATTAATAATCAAATTGACAACAGTGTTTAGACTGTTCACTGTTATATACTGTAGGCTGTAATAACCTTTGTGTAGAACGCTTTCTATAGTGACGTCAGCATTAGAATAAACTTTTAGAGCAAATACAAATATTATTTAGAGTGGCTAACATCGACAGTAGGTCTTAAAAGTTGTCAACATAAAATCATTTCTCAAAAGTGAAACTTAATAGTATATGGCTTGACGTATGAATATGTTAAAGTAGATTAAGTACTGGAGATGC
>JBCFYV010000012.1:7030208-7110789 GCA_039000515.1 Timema cristinae
GGCGTCGCCGATTTGCGTCCCATTCTTCAAGTAGTATTAGTTTTGTTTCGGTCCCACGAAGTTACGTCCGACTTGTGTCTATCTTGGATGGAGCCTCGGCAGCGGGAAACGGGTGAGTCAGCGCCTTGTTGTTGTTTAGAGTCTATGGTACACCATCCGATGCTACAACACAAGTGGTACTTGTGACAGGAGTCACGCTAAAGTCTTTGGAAACCTTGATAAATTGTAAAAATCCATCTTCCACACAAATGGTCTGAAACCAGTCCTGAATGTGAAAGGTTGTTAGAAAGTGTATTAAAATAAGCATTTTTGAAAATTGGACGTCCCTAAAAGCTATTTGGAGTGATCGTAACTACAATTTTTGATTATAGAATTGTTTTTATTAGTAGTCTTCCCCAGAATTTTTTTGGAAATTTGAATGTTTTTATAGGTTATTTGGAGTGGTCCTCCTTTAGCAAATTTTATAAAATTAGATGCCTTTAAAAGCTATTTTTAGTAGTTCTCATGTTGAATTTAAAAAAAAAAATTGTATCCCTTTAAAATTTATTTAAAGTTGTTCTCCACTGGAAATATTTGAAATTTGGATGCCCCTTGAAACTATTTAGAGTGATCTTGACCTTATGTTTTTTTCGATAACTAGATGCATCTAGAAGATATCAAAGTGGTTTTCTCCAGAAGTTTTTAAAAAATATTTTATATATTTAGATGCTATTTGGAGTTATACTCACTTTGACATTTTTTTTTAAATGGATACTTTTAGAAGCTATTTTTATTTATTATTGCCTAATTGTTTTTAAAAACTATTTGCATCTATAATCTTTTTGCACCCATCGCAGAAATTTTTTCAAATTCGATACCTCTAGAAACTATTTAGAGTGGTCCTCTACCTGGCACATTTAAAAAATAATTGAAAACCCTTAGAAGCTATTTATAGTTTAATGCAAGTTTTTCAGCTTTAGTTTCGAGAATATCAGAAGGAGTGAAATACATCTAATTTATTCAGGAAGAGGCAATAACTTCCCCTAAACCCCACTCCCCGCTTCGCTATTAATAATTTGTAGTGGTCCTTACCTACATTTTCGGAAATTATATTCTTTTAAAAGCTCTTTAGAGTAGTCCTCTCTCCAATTATTTATATTATTATTATTATTATATTATTTAAAAGTATTTCTCCTTACAGAAATTTTTAAAATCTTGATGCCTCTAGAGTCTAGAAGCCAATTTAAAAAGTCCTCACTTAGAGATTTTTTATTTTAGATTTCCTAAAAGCGATTTGAAGGAGTATTCTCCTTGAAATTTTTTTAAATTTGTTTTTTTTTTAGATTATTATTATTAGCACCGCGTCTTACTACCCATGCGGGTTATACGCACTTACGCTAATGTGTAATGGTAGGGTGATTGTGAGATGAAATTAAGGACCTACAGTTTAACGTGGAATCCGAACCACGGTGGAGAACCTGGCATTCCCCACATTCACAAGATGTCTTGTCAGAGGTGAAGGAAGGGTTTGGTAATCAGATAAATCTGTGCCGGGACCGAGGATTGAACCCCGGCCGCCAGCACAGAAGTCTGACACCTTACCCCTAGACCACCAGGTCACCCTTTTTCTAGATGTTATGTAGATTGCCCCTCGCCTGAATTTTTCTTGAAAATGATATGCCTTTAAAATATATTTGAAGTTGTCTTCGCTCGGAAATATTTTGAAAACTTGAGCTACTTAGAAGCTTTTTGAAATGACCCTCTTCTGAATTTTTTTTAGTAGATGCTTCTAGCAGATGTTTTAAGTGATCTTCTACTGGCCTATCTTTAAAAATTAAAGGCTTTAAAAAACTATTACTAATACTTATCGCAAGAAAATTCTTCAAAATTACAACAATCTAAAACTTATCTGGTGTGGCCCTTGCCTGGATTTATTTATTTATTTAGATGACCCTAGAAGCTATTTAGAGTGCCCCTCAACTGATTTTTTTTTCTTACAGTTACACGATTCTAGAAGTTTTTTGAGTGGTCTTCTACAGTTAATTTTTGAAAACTTAATACAGCTAGAAATCATTTGGAGTTTTATTTAAGACAATCTTTTAGCTTAATATTCAATACTTCGGGGTGTTTGAAATGTATCTAGGAGAGAGTAAATTCTTTCCAGGGGCCTAATTTGTCCCATTGGCAGTACACCCCTTACCTCTCGGTTCCACCACCTCTGACCCTGAATATGTTCATAAGAATATATTTCCAATTAGCTTTTATTTATGGAAGCTATCTAGAGTAGTCCACTCCCGATTTTTTTTAAATTCCATATCATTATATTTTAATAGGAGTAATCAAATCAGAAGCCTCTAGAAGTTATTTAGAAATATTTTTAAATTGTAATAAGAATTATATGCATCCTTCTCACACTAAGTAATTATTTCTTACATTTGTGTGTGGGTGTGGCTGCCTCATTGAACACAATATTTGAAGTAACAAAAGGAGGAGCCTACCTGGGCCCTTCTGTAGACAAGCCTATGGAAAAAATGGAAGTTTTAAAATATCTTGGTAATTGTAAAACTGTGATTAAACTAACCAAGAAGTTTGTAGTTCAAAAAGCCACAGTGAATGGAAAAAAAAAAAATTCTAAAATATTATTGTTAAGTTCCTCAACATTGATTGAATCTCTGAGTAGTCGTTGAACATTGAAAGAGTAACTGTTTGCCAAGCTTGATGGGGCACTTTTTTTGTGGCTAACTAAAGAAAGGGGGAAAGGAATGTCAATAAAAGGCTACCTGATCAGATTATCCGGAATTTAGGACAACCAGACTTTTGGCCTATAAGGTTTATGTTAGTTAGATTAAGTTTAAATAAGTTCATTACACAAAATAAATGAATTGAAAGAATCAAGAATCTTTTCCTATGAATAAAATATAAATAAAAGCTAAGCACCGAATTCCTTTGAAAATTATTAAAAACACATGTTTATTTTATTTTAATAACTAGTGAAGAGCCAAGATTTTGTTTAATTTCTTTCAAAAAAATCTTATTGATAAAGTATTTTCTTATTATTTTGTTCCTCAAACCTCAGTACAATTTTAAATTTATACAATATCAATATTGGAAACACTCTAGTAAATGGTACTTAATATATTTTAATATATATGGCCAACTTTTAGTATTAAAATTTAATATTTTATGATTCCTAAAGACAATAAAACACTATATACAGTAGTTATGTTGAAAATTTAAATCTAACAACATACAAATGTATATTTTACTGTAAATGTGCTGGATGAACGACCCTAAAATTATTTATATTTAAAAAAATATATAGATCTTCTTATTTATTATGTAAAGCAATTCCAATATACACACGTTGTGTGTTGATTCAATTCCAATATAGCTATTTTGAACTAAATATAAAGGCCATTTTAGAAAAATGAAAAATTTTCAAAATTTGTCATAATTTATTTTAAAAAAATCAACCTACATTATTATCTATAGTATAAGATATACCAATTTAAAAATTCAGTATAATAATTTTGAAAAATAATTCAAATTTGGAAATTAGTTTCTCAGCTAACTAAGTCCTATCTTTAAATGCTTAATTTTTTTAAGAAAATCAATCAAATTAAATTACTTATCACGCTAAAAACTAATCTGATTCTCATTTTTAACCAAATCATGTGTGCCATTTTTAAAAGATAGCAGTGCTATTTGTCGTTTCAAAAAATTCCTATATCCTTTTTAAACACAATCATTGTATCCTATTTTTGAAAGATTTCAAGTTTTTTAAAATTATTAATCTCTAAACCATCCATAACAGTTGCCATGGTGATGGTTGCCGTGGTGATTGTTGCTATGGAGACGGTTGTCATAGTGATGGTTACCATGGCGATGGTTGCCATAATGGTGTTTGCCAAGGAGACGGTTGCTATGGAGATGGTTTCCATGGTGATGATTACCAACATGATGATTACCATGGAGACGGTTGCCATGACGGGGGAGCTGAATTATATCCATTTTGAATGGTAGCCATTCAGACTATTCTTAAACAAGCACCACAAATAAGAAGTCTGTTTTGTATCCATTATCATAATACCCACAAAATCCTGAATTGTATCCATTCTGAATGGTAGCCATTCAGACAGTTTTCAAATAAATTATTATTATTAGCATCACGTCTTACTACCCGTTCGGGTTATACGCACTTACGCTAATGTGTAATAGTAGGTTGATTGTGAGATGAAATGGAGGACCTACAGTTTAACGGGGATCCGAACCACGGTGGAGGCCTGGCATTCCACACATTCACAAGTTGTGATTAATACACGTCTTTTCAGAGGTGAAGGAAGGGTTTGGTAAACAGATAAATCTGTGCCGGGGCCGAGGATTGAACCCCGGACCCCCAGCACAGAAGTCTGACACCTTACCCCTAGACCACCAGGTCACCTACTTTCAAATAAACGACTTTAACAAAAATCCTGATTTGTATCCACTGTAATTATTTGCATTATATCCACAAAATCCTGAATTGTATCCATTCTGAATGGTAGCCATTCAGACATTTTCTTAAACACGCATTTACAAATAAAAAATCTGATTTGTATCCAGTTTCATAATGTCCACAAAATCCTGAACTGTATCCATACTGAATGGTAGCCATTCAGACATTTTCTTAAACGAGCACCACAAATAAAAAATCTGAATTGTATCCACTAGAAATATTTGCATTATACCCACAGAATCCTGAATTGTATCCATTTAATTGTGGTACCTCTTGTCTGATAGATGGCAGCAGAAGAAACTCGCCTCAGCTCATTCCATGTTTACTAGAGAGCAGCACTTATCCTTAATTCATTCCGAGGTAACTGGAGAGCAGCACTATCTCTATATTAATATAAAAAATATAATATTTTTAATTATCATTGTCTTATTACTTTAAAATCCAAACACGGATTTTCCGACTTATTTTTTAAAACATTATAGAATATATCTGGCATTAAGGTGCTTGTTATATATATATATAATATAAACCCTACTATCTACTTGTTGACAATCTTGTATTTAAATACTATTATTATTATTATTATTATTATTATTATTAGCACCGCGCCTTACTACCCGTTCGGATTATACGCACTTACGCTAATGTGTAATGGTAGGGTGATTGTGAGATGAAATGGAGGACCTACAGTTTAACGTGGAATCCGAACCACGGTGGAGGCCTGGCATTCCCCACATTAAATACTATTATTATGACAATTGATTGCAGTAGATACTTTAACGACGCCATATTATTTGCTCACAGAAAACTATCACTTACTCTAAGCAAAGGTTAAAGTAACTTAAATCTAATATAAAAAAATTAGGATCATCAGTTGCTACTAGATTTTCCTCAACTTTCGTTTATTTGAATATTGAATCGTTTGGACTTATGGTTCAACTTTTTTTTTAAATGTAAACGACTCGATATATTTAGGTTTTGTTAAGGCTCTTAAAATTACTATTGTTAAATGGCATATGCTACCATATTTTCTTAATCTAGCTTGAAGGCCATATATATTAAAGTTACCGAGAAGTACAAATTAAAAATACTACTCTTCAATAAATATTTTTCAATCAGCACAAGTTTTTTAGAAATGTTATTATGAAAAGAAATATCTTAAGGAAACTTGACAGTTGACACATGTTCTTTGTCAGCTTACAAGATCAGAGCTACTACCATTTTTAATTACAAAATTCTCAGTGTTTTACAAGTTTCTTAGAAGGAGTTCCCATTTTCCCAAACAGTTTAGACTTTACTAGAGAGTAGTGTATAGGAATTAAATTTAATTTGCCATAAAATTGGCTAGTGTGGGCTTATGTTGGTATTGGTGTTTAAAACATGATGATTTTACCTAGATAAATTTAATGGATAAATATATGCATATACAATTTTATGGTTGAAAAAAGTGTTGGAGATAAGACATTATGTTCGAATCAGTGTGGCTTAGTCTATATAGGCACGCTATTTTAAGAAGTTTAAAAATATATATAAGTTAGATTCCCTATAATCTATTTAAGTGGTCTCCACCCAGAAATTTAAAATAATGTTGATGTGTTTAGAAGCTATTTAGGATGTTCCACGCTTGATTCTTTCTCTCTTCTATACTTAGTAGCCACTAGAAAATATCTTAAGTAGTCTTCCACCAATAAATTTTAAATATTGGATGCCATTAGATGCTAATTGGAGTGGCCCTCTAAGGTTATTTCTTTTAAAGATCGGAAGCCTTTGGGAGTCATTTAAAGTGTTATTTGATTGGAATTTTTTTGAGAAATAAAATCCTAAAGAGGCGGTTTAGAGTGGTTCTTCCCTGATAGTTTTTTTGAAAAGTGAATATTATTAGAAGTTTGATACAAGGCCATCTTTAAGCTTCAAATTAAAAACTTTGTAAAATTTGGGGGGCATTGAACCCCCTAAATCTCCCTCCCTACACACATGACACGCTTTAAAACGCCTTAAGAATGGAAACTTTTCCTCGAAAACTTGAAAATACACGCAATTTTTTATGAAATAAATAGTGACAAGTTGAGAAGATATATTATTATGAATCTGGAGACCAATTCGTTAGACCTTTATGCTGTTCTCTGAGGACGCCATTTTGGTGGGCGTTTGTATGTAAGGAGGCAACTGATATTATTATTGTTGTAATACCCTTCAGGCCCTGGTGGTGTCCTTTGTGCCTTGCAGCCCTTTTGGCTTATGGTTACCATTGTTAATCCTAAGTGTCACTCCCAA
The DNA here is from genome assembly GCA_039000515.1 of Timema cristinae. Taxonomy (NCBI): domain Eukaryota; kingdom Metazoa; phylum Arthropoda; class Insecta; order Phasmatodea; family Timematidae; genus Timema; species Timema cristinae. The sequence continues at coordinate 7,036,957 of JBCFYV010000012.1, forward strand.
TTGAGTTGTACCATGTTTCTTTGATAATAAAACTATAACTCTCTTGTGCTCACCTCTGTCTATTATTTTTTGTGGGTTAGTAAGGGGGGTAAGTTGCATGTTCACTGTGCAGTTCAATACAGAGGCTGTCTGGCAGATGTGACGTCACAATATTGGAGACGATCTAGATGCAGGCTCGGAGGTAATAACAGGCTTTGATAAAGCATTATTCTTTGTTTGTATAAAAGAGTACATAACATCTCAAGGATTATAAACATAGGTGTAATAAGAAAATAGACTCTTCACTCCTGGACTACTCATAACATTTCCCCCAGTAAAGAAGGAAGACAATATATTTTATCTGAAGCTAGGGTTGCATCTAGGGGAAGGGGATCCACGGGGGCAATTGCCCTGGGACACACATTCCAAGGGGCACATTTCCCCCCAAAAATATTAAATTCAATTACAGTTATTATTGTAAATTGATTGAGGGCCAAGTTTGTTCCGTGACCGTGAAGTAGTTTTCGAGCCAATTTAAAATAAACACATCAAATTGTTGTGATACAATTAACAGTTTGCTTTGAGTTTAATTAAATTCCTTGGGTTAGGAAAGAGTGAACTTTTTGTTGTATTTGCTAGTCATATCCTTTCTATCCATCTTAAACAAACACATAAACATTTTACTCACACAAACACAACAGATATATAATGAAACAAAGTATTTCGTAAGTCTATTTTTTTAAATGGCGGAAATGTGTGTTCATAATAATGTAAAATACAAAATATTTCACAATATTCTAATGCTGGAATCCCGGAGTTTTATGTGATAGAGCAGGATCATATGAAATTAGATGACAACTCAGGTGACGAAATTTTAAAATATAGGATAACTTTTCTACATACATTTCTTAGGTATCTCATTCCAACCGCATTCACCTTGCTCTTGTGTCTCTCCTGAGAAGTAAGTAGTAAGTCTATTTTTATATAATTCACCAGTGATATGTTAATTACTCTATGACATTAGGAAATCAAAATCTCATTGTCGCAACTACAAAAGTACGCCACCTATCCGTATCTAAAGCTAGTTATACCAGCCACCTCATTACATCCTATCTCTATCTTGAGCTAGTTATATCCAGTCCACCCCATTACACCCTATCTCTATCTTGAGCTAGTTATATCCAGTCCACCTCATTACACCCTATCTCTATCTTGAGTTAGTTATATCCAGTCCACCCCATTACACCCTATCTCTATCTTGAGCTAGTTATATCCAGTCCACCCCATTACACCCTATCTCTATCTTGAGCTAGTTATATCCAGTCCACCCATTACACCCTATCTCTATCTTGAGCTAGTTATATCCAGTCCACCCCATTACACCCTATCTCTATCTTGAGCTAGTTATATCCAGTCCACCCCATTACACCCTATCTCTATCTTGAGCTAGTTCTATTCAGTCCACCTCATTACATTCTATTTCTTGATCATCCACTCTAATATTATCCTTCCATCATCGTGAATCACATTATGAGAATAAATAATGGCCTATTGAGTGACGTCATAAAAGTCAAAGTGGAAGGGAAAAGGCGACCAGGAAGACTGAAAATGTAACTTATTGAGGACATCAAATAAGGAAATAAGATAAGGGTTTCAGGATATAACAACTTAGTTGGAAGTGAATTAATTCATTCAAATAATATTATTTTCTTTTTTTCTTACCTTTGTCCTGTAATTCATAGATAGGTTAATCACGTAAATATTCATTTTTAATAATATTTACTATTACTATAGTGAGTGAGTATAGTTAATTATAACCATCATAACCTTAACCATTAAATATATCTTATGTTACCTCTGTCCAACAAAATTCAAACTTGTTTAACACTAGTTAATTTTAACTAACTTAACCATATCTAGCTTACAAATTTATTTTTCCTAAACTAGATGAAAACCAATTATTTCTTAGGGTCCTGTCATCAGCGCTATACCGGATTGTCACATTCATGTATATTAATTTAATTATAGAATTATTGTAAAAATACTTTCAATGATGTATCAATTAAAGACAGAACGAGGTATAATGTCTGGCGTTGTAAATACATAACTGTAAGGAGCTGGCACTTTACAGGAAGTAATATCTATAAGAGGAGGTATACATTTCTAAGATTTGCAATTTACTAAAGTGATGGAAAATGGTACAAATATGAATCAGTCAGGCTTACAACTCTCTCTGATTCCCCTGTCTCCCCTATCGCACAGCACTAATACCGGCAGTAGGTTTAAGGTAATTCTACCATCAACATTTTGTTGCACAACTTAAACACGTGTATTATTATAAGATATAAATACTGATTCAATGATTTCAACTCATTACAGTTCATGAGTATAAACAGGCTGGACTTGCTTTTATATGATTTTATATACCACTGTGAAGGCAAAGTATTAAATGTATGGGGCTAATATTTAGTATAACTATACGAAGTTTACACAATGAAATGTTTATACTATAATAAATAAAAATAATTTTTAATGTACAAATAGTTTAAAAGGGGTAAAAATTACATAATTTTTAATCATACTAGTATAATATAAAGTATTATTTTTAGACCCCGATAATTTGATTTACTCCCATTTTGTAATACACAATGTCGTTTTTCAGAATTAATTCGTTTGATTTTTTTGTCTAGCTCTATTAGTTAAATTTATTTATGGGACCAAATTAATCATTGCAAAACACGAGAAAAAAAGTATTGTTTTACTTTTACCAATTTGTAGAAATAACACCGACTAGCTAAACATAATGTCCGCCTGATCCAGAGAGTGTCGGATATCCAAACTATTGAGTAATGACTCACTCAAGTAAAAGTAAGCTGGAGAGGGTAGAATAAGTGAAATTGATTCCTTCTATCTAACATTTCTCTTATCTTTTCTTCCTTTCGATTGTCATTTTGAGCTTGATAAATATTATACTATATCACTTTTGGGTTTTATTTAATATTTCTTTAAATATTAAATACTTCATGAATGTATAAGTTTCACTTGTCTTACTGGCTTTAGATTAAATATTAAAAATTGTATAAACAATGAAACATTGCTGATGTTACAAGAACTTATGTTTTAATAATAACATTGCTGTAAGGTAGTGCACTTTAGTAGCCTACATAGGTAATCTTGCAAGGTTTTTCTTATCACCACGTCTTACTACGCGTTCAGGTTATACGCCTGAGAATTAATTACGCCAATGGATTAGGAATAACTGTTGTTAAATTTTAGAGGAAATGAACCCGCATTTGCATGGAGGGAAAATGGAAATTCATTTTGTAAAACCACTACAGTTCACCTGACCAAGATTCAAACCTCGATCTCCCCGTCTTCGACATTCTTTCTCAACATGCAACTTGTGCGTTAGCCAAATTAGCCACCGAGGCGGGTCGAGTCTTACTATCCGTTCGCTTTATACACTTTATGATTGTTGAATGGACTTTGACGAGAACCTAAAGGTTCCAGTCGTCGGGAAAGGGAGGTATTTGTTTGCATTATGCTTCTTTAAGTAAATATTTAATAATTTTTAATAATCAAGATTTTAATTTATAGTAATTTTTTTAGTAATAATATTGCTAAACTATACAAAAATATTAATTAATAACCATAATAATAAAAAAGTGTTTGTAAAAAAAACATAAAAATCTAATAATAAATCATTGACTCAATAGAAATAAATAAAAATATAGGACCTACATTTGCATAAAATATTTTAGAAAAAATGTGTATTTTCATATAAATAAATGGTTATCAATTTATTATCTTACTAAACTCAGTAATATAATTACTGGGGAATTATTGTTTCAAGCTGCCTGATTTTCTGCACATTAGAACTAAGGTAGGTGTTTGTCATTCTTCACAATATTAAGGTGTGAGTTTCAATGCATTTGATTATTTTAATGCTGGGATGGGGGGGGGGGATCATCCCCATCACCAACCCCCATTCCAGAATTTAACCCCTGCAAGAACCTGACCAATATAGTTTATATAGCAGTGGTCGTGTGAATACACAGAGTAATGGTGATCATGTCGTTCTACTGCTGGTGTCATGGTGAATGGCTTTGATCAATTTCTTGGTGATGATATCTCGTCACGTGAAGTTGAGTGAACCACCGTTTCGGGGAAATATTGCATTGAAGGAACCGAGTATAATACAATTCTAAACATTTTTCTGCGCTCAACATTTATAACATTTTACTATATTATGAATGTTAGTTTAAAAATATCTATCAAAATTTACAGATGCAGATCACATGACTTGACGTAAGAGTATTAAAATGGTTTTAGTAACTGTTAAATAATGTTCTTCCTTTCAGAATCCCACTAGACCCTAAACACAGCGTAATAAACATGTATTGTGTTGTGTTGAGAGAAATAGTGGTTAAATGGCAGGTCTATGTTATATGCATACATATTCATTTAAATTAGTTAATAAATTACAACTAGACCAAGAATCGAGCCCGCGGCCTTAAGAAAACTATGAGGGAGGAGTGTACTCATGCCACCCATGTAACCCTTACCAATACCGGTGCATATGGGTGGTCATGTGTCTAAGGCATCAATAGACTGTACTGCCGTTGACTGGAAGGTCTAAGTTCCAATCTCAGCTCCATTCGACAGGGGTAGATTTTCAAATGCGATTTTCACAGTATTCTCTCTCCACCCTTATTTAGGTGGACTGTCTATAAAAAAATATACTGTCCTCATCGCTACTCTATAGATTAGTAACCCTTGTTTTAAAGTATCAATGATAAAAACAATCAAGGAGCACCAATACAAAACTCACATATACCATTATTATGTTATATTATAATTAACACAATCATTTTACTAGCAAAATACAAACACTCCTGTTAAAGCACAATTTTACAAAGCAAACATTTTCTAGTGTACATAATTTTACAATTAAAATACATTAAAACATATCATAAATCTCCGCTAGTGCTTTTTATTTTCTTAATTATTTTGGTCACAAAATATAGGTTTCATTTTTTCTACTATAAGTAGAAAAAAATGTCCCAAAAGAATAATATTCAATCAAATTTGTAGGTTTAATGACTATCATACTATTTTTTTTATTTTACCAAATATAAAAATATTTTAAATTTATTTTCCAGTTTCATTGCTATTGATACCAGTCTATTTCATCGTGGATAAGTTAGCTTAAACGTAAACAACAATAAACAATTGATTACCTCTACCTTTAGTGACGTCACGGCCACATAGTTTATTGGTTGAGTACAGCTCAAACGTTGTGGGTACAAATGACGTCACAATACAAGTAAAATTCTTGTTTCATCCGCTATGGCTTCGTAGGAGTAACCTCAAAGCGGTAACTTTATGAAATTAATTTTTTGACTTATTCGTATGAGTTTATTTATCATGTAATTAAGTAATATGTACTACAAGTGTATAAAAATCATCTCCTACCGAGGTCACCCTCGTTTGCACACATTATGTTGTGGGTGTTTACCTAAAGCAAAATACAATATAATGTCATTACTTGCCCTGGTATTAGACCATTTGGTAGAAGAACGTGTTTTGAATAAGCTTCCTGATCCTGCAGCAACTGCTGAGAAAAGCCCAAACATCGAAGATGATCTTGACCAGGCTCATACTCCTCCTATGACAATGGAAAAGGTTTTAATGACAATGCTAAGTAAGTGAACTGCGCAAGGGTCCAAAAGTAAGGGCATCAAAAAGGACAAATTTATTTGAAAACTGGGCTGCAGTATTGGTTTTGAGGAGTACATAAAATCAATAAATGTCACAACTTTTGGTACCTCCAAGTGGCTGGTAATAAAAAAAACCAAAGTAAAAAAACTTCCACTATTGATATTCCACCTAGGTCTGATGCTGAAGACTCCGATATGTCGTCCGATGTAGAACCATTTATGGATGTTTCTATTTTGTCATCTGATTCAAGACCTAGTGTTTTACCAGTAAAATTAACTTCCGGGGTACATGTTCAACATTTATTGAAGAAGATTAAAAACATTTTGTTGGACAGGTGAGAGAACAAATTCCAACTGGGTTCATAGTTAAATTTACCATAGATACTCTCGGTGGTTTTATTTGGCCAGATATTAAAGACAGTGATGATATTGAAGAATAAGATATCATTCAAGTACCGCCAGAGCCCACAGCAAACAATAGTGACATTATGAAGTTTAACATCATTGCATTTGCTGGTTTGAACTTGGATTAAGGATTGACAGTGAAATGAGAACATCTTGCATATAGCTTAGAGTGTGAATTTTATAATTTTAAGAAAACGGAAAAAAAATCTACCCAAAAAGTTTTTTTTAATACTTAAGTCTTTATGAACAATTTAATGTATTTACAATGCTTTTAAAAAGTAACAAGAATCCTACATTATGTTTAATAAAACAGTTTGTGGAAAATCAGGTAAGTCACTCAATTTTCTTGATCCTGATCAATTTATTTTTAATCAAAGTCTATATATAGGTCAATTATAGCAAAATGTTCATCAAATTCCCCTCTATTCAGCTATTTACTAAACAAAGTCTTAACTGAAATAGTGTGTCTGTCGCAATGCTTTTAAATGTGTGTTCAAAGTAACCTACGGGTTACTTTGAAAAGGCGTACAAAATTATTATCAGGTAAAAATTGACAGGTCCATTTTTAATTACTAATATATTGATAGATTAAACTTGTCCTATGGTTTTAAAAATACAACCATGATTGTAACGGCTTAGTTTAGAAAATATTCGACAAATGTGGTGTTTTCTGTAACAAAGCATCCACATTTGACAGTATTTGTTATCTATCCGTAATTAAATTAATCGGTGCTATGAATTTTGGAAATTGGATATTAATTGTTTGTCTACTATTGCAATATTATACCATTTTACTCTTTTTTTTTTGTATGTTGGTTTCAACTTTACTGTAAAAAATGTGTTTATTGGGGTGGGGGTGGAACTACTCAAAATAACATTTAAAATAGTTTAATTTTAACCCTTACGTACTTTGACTAGCAGTTCTCATCATGCAACATCAATACAATGACAATAAAAGTTCTCACTTGGTTTTCTTGCTCATACTACAATGATAGTACATAAAACTTGGCTATTTATTCAATAATAATTCAATTTAAGATTTTTTCTTTGCTTATTAGGTGCTTTATTTAGTTGCAGTGAATATATAAAATAACTTTAAATAGTAGATATTTTCTGATGAAGTTTCAATGGCCTCACCACCAGCGTCTAAGTGTTTACCATGTCATAAATTCAAATAACTCTTATATCTAAGGTGTGTCCAGCCATAAGAATGCTAGCGAATAAATTAAATATCAATCAATTTTTAGCTGAAAAGTTGTGACTGGGGGTATAAAACCCCCAAGTTATAATTATCCATAAAACAATTTTCCTTTTAAAGTGTGTTCATCCCAAACAATTTAAGCAAATAAATCCCATTTCATCATTATTTGATGAGTAATTGCACCTGTGGGACAAAGCCCTCTAAAAAGTCCAATTTTCTTAGACACCACTTTTCTATTGAAAGTGTGTCTATCCTAATGATTTTAGCAAAGAAATCACTACCACTTCATTTTTAGGATGAGTTGTGCACGCGGAAGTTATCAACCCCACGCCCCCTTAAACCCGTCCACAGACATTTATATTTTCTCAAAAACACTTTTATATTTGAAGTATTTCCAAACCAGACAATTTAACTAAGAAATCACATCTTCATAATTTTCAAATGTGTTGTGCCCTGAGGGTGGAAACCCCACTTATTAAAGTTAAAGGATTTCACTCACCAACACAATTCAGAATGACGGTTCACCTATATAATTAATAACGGTGAAAAATACTTCTCTCTCTTCGATAGAGTGTGAACTTCAGATATAGCCATATGAAGAAAGGGGCACAAGCCCTCTTCTAAAAATTATGTCATTCCAGAAATTTAGGTGATGGTCCTACAATAATAATAGCGCAAACGGTCTATTTCTATGGTCTTCTATTTGGGCAGTTTAGAGCAATATCTCTTTTTTTTTACACCACCCCCTGGCCTCACCCCCTTGGTCTAAGATCTACAGCTCTGGGAAGAAAGGGGAAGAGGTATTCGATTATTATAAATAAAGTCTTTAAATCTACACCCTCAACTTTCCACACACAAATAAGATTCACCGCCGCTGATTATAATATTTCATAAGTGTACATAAACAAAAACTAATAATACATTTTGTTACATTAAGCATGTAATAATGATGTAGCAATATTTATTACTTTGCAACTATTACACAATAGTTCGTTTTAATTAGGGAAGTATCTATCTTATGACATCTAATATTACCTTAACATCATTTTGGAAGGAAGCTTCGATTTTGAGTTGCCGCCAAATCTTTCTATGCTTAGGTGGTAATTAATTAAAGTTGTGCTATTTTTATGGACTTTAACTTTAATATTCGGACATTTTAAGCTTTTATGATTACATAAACATTCTTTATATAATTTATTTAGTTATAAATGCATACGTATTAACGTGAAAAATTCAATTTTTTCCATATTAAATAATTGTAAACTCTGACGTAATACCCCCACAATGCCATATTGTGGGTATTCATTGCTTATATCGATGTCATTATACCCCAGAACTACTCAGAGTGCTCTTCTCTATAAATTCAATTGTTTATTGCAATTATAGCCGTCGCATAGCAATATAAATCTTTGTGGTATATTTTCGGAGCACCATAAAAGATGTCAATTTGTGATTGTGAGCAAAAAATTCAGTTAGATTATTTATTAAACCAAAATGAGCCAAGGATGTTTCGGCGGATTTTGCGGAGGGCTAGGCCGGCGTGTCCGTGGAGCGTTTCGCAGTATCCGGGCGCGCCTGGTTCGCCGAAATTTACGCCACGGTAAGTCACAAAGTTGCATCAATAAGGTATTTAGATTTTTTACATCAAATTGTTGCTACACATATATACAACATATATATAACCTGTACTTACATGAACATCACGTTGTTACAAATTCAATGTTATCTGAACATAGTAAAATCAAAAATAATTTAAACAAACAGAATCATTCTATTTATTTATATTTTATTTATTGTACAATTAAATTTTATTTAGTTTATTTGAAGTAAATGCAAAGGTTATTGCCTAGGAAGATTTCACCACTAAGAAAAGATTGCCAGACTAATAAGTAAAGAGATACTTTCTTATCTCAAATAAATAATTAGAAATGAAATAGACGTAGAAACACTTAAATGTGGCAGTACTCGAAAGTAATTAAGTAATTTGTTTTTTTAAGACAGGCTGTGCTCTCAGACATGTCTAAAGCTAAGTACATACACGACAAATATGAATGTACAAAATGCTATGCAAGAAAGTGTATAATATTATAGTCACATCGGTAGCATAAAATAACACAAACAATGTTATCTGTATTTACAATACCATGACTTTATTAATAATCATACAATGTTGTTTGTATTTACATTACCATAAGTTGTTACTACTCACACAATGCTGTCTCTATTTACATTACAATCAGTTGTTAAGAAACACACACATTGTTGTCTCTATTTACATTAACATCAGTTGTTACTACACATACACAATGTTGCATGTATTTAAATTACCATATTGCTATTACTACTCACACAATGTTTCTTGTCTTTACATTACCATCAAACAGTTTACTATACACACAATGTTATCTGTATTTAAATTACCATCAAGTTGATACTACATACACACAATGTTGTCTGTATTTACATTACCAACAATAGTTACTAATCCACAATATTATCTCTATTTAAATTACCATCAAACTTGTTACTACACACACAATGTTGTCTGTATTTACATTAACATCAGTTGTCATTTCACCAGACAAGGTTGTCTGTATTTACCTTACATCAGTTGTTTCAACACAGAAAATATTGTCTGTATTTACATTATATCAGATGTTACTACACAACAATATTGTCTGTATTTACATTACCATCAAGTTGTTACTACAAACACCATTTTTTCTGTATTTACATTACCATAAGTTGCTTACTACTCACACAATTTTTTCTGTATTTACATTACCATGAGGTTACTACTACTCAAACAATGTTGTTTGTATTGATTAGATTAGATGTTACTACACACAAACAGTGTTGTCTGTATTTACATTAACATCAGTTGTTACTACACAAAAACAATGTTGTCTGTATTTACATTGCCATAAGTTGTTATTTAACAGAAAATGTTGTCTGTATTTACATTACCACCAGTTGTTACTAAATAGACAATGTTATCTTTATTTACATTACCATCAGTTGTCACTACACATACGAGTTGTATGTATTTGCATTACCATCAAGTTGTTACTACACAGACAATGCTATCTGTATTTACATTACCATCAAGTTGTTAATACACATACAATGTTTTCTTTATTGACATTACCATAAATTGTTACTATCCTGACAATGTTGACTGTACTTACATTACCATAAGTTGTTATTACTCACAAAATATTGTCTATATTTACATTACCATAAGTTGTTACTAAACAGACAATGTTATCTTTATCTACATTACCATCATTTGTTACTACACAGACAATGTTGTCTGTATTTACATTACCATCAAGTTTTTACTACACAGACAATGTTGTCTTTATTTACATTACCATAAGTTGTTACTACTCACACAATGTTGTCTGTTATTACATTACCATAAGTTGTTACTACTCACGACAATGTTGTTTGTATTTATATTACCATCAAGTTGTTACTACACAGACAATGTTATCTGTATTTACATGACCATCAGTTGTTACTACACAAACAATGTTGTCTGTATTTACATTGCCTTCAAGACGTTACTAGACAGACAATATTGTCTTTATTTACATTACCATAAGTTTTACTAATCACACAATGTTGTCTGTATTTACATTACCATAAGTTGTTTCTACACATACAATTTTATCTGTATTTACATTACCATCAGTTGTTATTATACAGACAATATCATCTGTATTTACATTACCATCAGTTGTTACTAAACAGAAAATGTTATCTTTATTTTCATTACCATCAGTTGTTACTACACAGACAAGGTTGTCTGTATTTACATTAACATCAGTTGTTATTACATAGACAATGTTATATGCATTAACATTACCATCAATTTGTTACTACATAGACAATGTTGTTTGTATTTACATTACCATAAAGTTGTTACTACACAGACAATTTTATCTGTAGTTACATTACCATCAGTTGTTACTAAACAGACAATGTTATCTTTATTTACATTACCATCAGAAGTTACTACACAGACAATGTTGTCTGTATTTACAATATCATCAAGTTGTTACTACACAGACAATGTTATATGTATTAACATTACCATCAATTTGTTACTACACATACAATGTTGTCTTTATTTACACTACCATAAATTGTTACTACCCTGACAATGTTGAGAGTATTTACATTACCATAAGTTGTTACTACTCACAAAATGTTGTCTGTATTTACATTACCATAAGTTGTTACTACTCACACAATGTTGTCTTTATTTACATTACCATAATTTGTTACTAATCACACAATGTTGTCTGTATTTACATTACCATCAAGTTGTTACTACTCACACATTGTTATCTGTATTTACATTACCATCAAGTTGTTACTACACAGACAATGTTGTCTTTATTTACATTACCAAAATTTGTTAATACTCACACAATTTCGTCTGTATTTACATTACCATGACGTTATTACTTCTCAAACAATGTTTTGTGTATTTACTTTACCATTAGTTGTTACTACACACAAACAATATTGTCTGTATTTACACTACCATGACGTTATTACTACACAGACAATGTTATCTGTATTTACATTACCATAAAGTTGTTACTACACAGACAATGTTATCTGTATTTACATTACCATCAATTTTTTACTAAACATGTACGCAACTATCATGTGAGAGATTACCCCAAAGTGAATGTGTTCTCTTCTATATTGAGGGTGAAGGTTTACGCACCCTTATTTTTAATAGAAAAACCAGTCACAGGTCATTCCTACCTCAACATGCCTACTTTTGGCCTCTGCCTCTATTTGAAGAAGATTCAAACGAATTCACCTTTCATCAAGATGGGGCACCGCCTCACTTCCGCTTGGCTGTACCTGAAAAAACATATCTCTGGGAGCTGGCTTGGTCGTGACCGTGCCAACGATGTGTCGGGGCAGATAGCCAGCTCAATCACCGGATTGAACCCCATAAGATTTCTTGATGTTGGGTTATGTTAAAGACAAAATATTTGTCACACCTCTGCCACGATCTTTGCTGGAGCTGAGGCAGAGAATCACAGCCATCGTTGAGTCCGTCACCGCCGACACAATAAACAAAATGTGCGAAGCGTTTTCTGCCGTGTTAATTGAGGAGCACATATTTAGTCATTTTAAACTACGAAAAAAGCTTCCAGGGTTTCTGTATCGACTGGAAAATGTTTCTAGTTAATCGGGTGCACCTTTCCGTTCTTATAACTTTTCCAAAGTGTAAAGATCATTTGTGCTCACCTGTATATAGTTCTTAGCTATTAAGAGCATTGTTTTATTTTTAAATTATTTGCTCTATCGATCATGTTTGAATATATGTTAAGCTGAGTATAATGACATATGAATGTGTGTGTGTGTGCCTTAATGTTTGTTTTTGTTTGTTTTCCCTCGCCCTACTATATTAATTCTAATTTCCTCATTTATTTTATTTTAATAAGTTCATTAATATTCAATTATGTATGTGAGTAATATATATATATATATATATATATATATATATATATATATTTGTAATTGTATTATAAATCAGTTTTTATTAGGCCTACCTAAGTATTAAATGTCCATTCTTTATTATTAAGGGATTAAGTGTTAGAAAAGGCACTGGTCTTAAAGTAATGCATACAGTCACAGTAAGCTTACAGGGTAAGGCGTTGGACTATGGTGGTGTACAAGCTATAATAAATAAATGTCAAAACTCATATCAGTAGCTTGTGAAAGGTTGAGGAATGGTCTAATGTGATGTGAGAGGCTGAAAAGTTCTTAAAAATCATTACGTCCATGGTTTAGCTCCAAATAGAGTTAGAAGAAGAAAAATGCTTATTTACCTATTATTGAGATAAATAAAAAAAATTAATTGTATTTAAGTTTCTTGAAGATAGACTTTCTGACCATAGCATAGACATGGTAAAAGAAATGGGTTATTTCACATATACAAGAGTTTTAGAAACAACGCAAATAATGTTTCCCCTGAAAACATAGAAACCCTTGTAAGTTTTACGATTGGAACCACATTATTGTAAGTGAAGAGTTAAACACATTCAATGAAATGTATTTTGCCAATCACTTAAGCATATCAATTGATGATTTGTTCCTCGTAAAAGTGAGAAATCTAAAGACACAGCTCAGATAAAGGATCATGTTGAAAGGAAAACAAGCATGGACGTTGATGATGTGTCTGAAAGTGAAACATAAAATTAACCTTAACAGATTAAGAGTTTCTGTGTGACAAAGGTTTTTTTCAAACCATTTGGGTGCTTGATTAGTTTTTCAGGCTTCAATAGATTGAAAGTTGTCAATACAACCACGCTATCTTTGGCCATAACCAGTTGTTCGGATGAAAGAGCTGTGAGTCGAGTTAGAATAATAAAAATCAGGCTCAGGTCTGCGATTGAAAATGCATGGCTTTCGAACCTTATGGTTCTAGCTTCAGAGAAAGACTTGTTAGAGTTAATTCTTAGTGAAGAAATAATTGATGCTTTTTCTTTATCGTCATCGCAAAGAAAGATGTTGCTGTGCCAAATTTAACAAATAAATAGGACTTAATCAAACCATTATAGATTTCATCTTTTATTCCTTACAAGACACTGTATTCACCATTTTTACAATATGGCAGCCGTAAATGGGATGGATCAGGAGGGGTTAGCCTTTTTTTCGTGCAGATCTTGACTAAAATAATCATTTATAATACCATTTTATTCTGGGACCAAATTAAAAGCTACCAGCTTAGATAGAATTAGGAGAATGGATGATAGGGCTTGGACACTGGTTGATAGGATGTTGATACTGGTTGATGTGGAGACTAGTTGATAGGATGTTAATACAGGTTAATATAGAGAGAGGTTGATGGGAATATAATACGGTTTGATGAATAGACTGGTTGATAGGATACGAATACTGTTAGCTAAGTTGTTTTGTCTGGTAGAAAAGATGTGGAGTAAAGCTGAGGGACAGTTGATAATACTTTGTTTTCCTATTTAGATGGAAACTTTTGTTTGTTTTGAGATATGAACTATATGATCATCATTATTTCTGCAGCTAAGAATTTTTCCTTGGAAAACACACGTGGTTTATGTTTGGAATTCATACCTTTAGTAAACCTGAATTTACTGTTTTCAAATGTCATACTTTTAGAAGTGAATAATAAATCTTGTTGGTGTTTAATTATTTCTTATGATCATGTGAGTATGTAGACCCACTCAAGATCCAATAACCGTAATATTTATTGGTGGTTTATTTAAAACACGTTTAGCATTTGTGTGTAATCAGAATATTAAAAATTTGAGTATCGTTTACTGTTCTTTATTCGAATTCATTATAGTTAGGCAATTTTTAATGAATTGGTTATTCAAATCTTTTAAATTGAGCCAAGTATAGAAGTACTTAGTATCAATTTTTTACAATAAGTTCTCCAAAAACAACCAATCAAATAGTTCTGTTCATATTATTCTAAATATGAGCAAAATTATTAAACGTTTTGCAAGCCAACTTTTAGCCTTTTTTTTTATAAAACATTAGTTGTAAAGCAAGCTTTATACTTTATCATCGCTTAAATAGCTTTTCTTACTCAATATAATATTGTTCTGGTGACGGTTTGTTGCAGTTGATGGTGAGCGACAAGGGGGCACCCTAACACCGCTGGGTGCCCGGACGATGGGCTGCCATCGTCCACTCGACCTGTTCGGGATGAACATTTTTTTCCAGGGGAAATGACGGCCGCTACCAGTGTACAAAAGAACAAGAGGACACTTAAACGGAATGGTAAGTATAGGTCAGAAAGTCAGTCACCTTCCCTATCAAGACAAGAAGACCCATTTGAGAGACCATCGTTAAGTCAGCCACCTTCCGGATTAAGCCAACAAGACCCTTCTTCTCTTGAACTGGTAGCGTCATCATCAGGAACAACTCCCCTTCATGGTAACATTGTAAGATCGTCTAGTCGGTCCAGTCAACCTTCCGTGTCAGGTCAACAAGGTTCTTCCTTCAGTACGGAGCATTCCAAGTCCATGATGTTGACTCAAGAAGCTGTTACCCACATGAAGAAAACATTTGTATTCGATGAGAAGACTCATTATCTTATAATGAAGGCGTGTGAGTATTACAAGAAAGAACAATTGGTAAGTAAATCCAATAAGGAGTCAGCCACCTCCAGTGAGTCAGTCACCTCCAGTCACTCAGCCACCTCCAGTCAGTCAGCCACCTCCAGTGAGTCAGTCACCTCCAGTCAGTCAGCCACCTCCAGTCAGTCAGCCACCTCCAGTGAGTCAGCCACCTTCAGTCACTCAGCCACCTCCAGTCAGTCAGCCACCTCCAGGGTATCATCCACCTCCAGGAAAGCAGCCTCGTCTTCTAGAAATACAACTCAAGAGAATGGTAGAGACGCATTGGTAAGTCGTTCATCTGGGTTTGTTGAGGATTCATTCATCTCATCTTTCGATGAGCAGCTCTCATCACGCTCGTATACAATGGTGAGACGGTGCTATCAATCTTCACCAATGGATAGGAGCATGATGAGATTAATTGAATTTAGATCACCATCAAATTTGTGGAACTTAATTCATATGTGTAGGCGCTGCCATATTTATTTAAACATCTTCCATATAGATTGTTTATTAAAGGAATTCATCCATCAATCATCAAGAGTCATTAAGCAAGAGCAAGTCCTAGATATCTTCTCCACTCAGCTGTAACCATCCTTAAAGAACAGAGTTTATTAGCGCTATCGTAAATACAGGTAACCAGGCAGGTATCTAGTTTAAATAAATAAGGAACGTGTCAAGATAAAAACTCAGAATTGATAAAAAAAAAATGTCAGGTTACATAAGGAAATTTTGTTATATCTTAAAATAAATTAATATTATGCGTAGGAATAAATAAGAAACAAATAGGAATCAATAAGGTGGCATATTTACGAATAAATACAGATTGAGTCAAAATAAATATTGAGAACTAAGTCGATATAATAAATTATTGTATCGGGATGAATAAGAAATTTTTCGGAATAGTTTAGAATTTAAGTAAAATAAATAAATAGTTTGAATTGATTAGAATTAATAATGAACTCATCGGTTAGTTACGAAACAAGTCAGAATAAATAAGGAACTAAAGGAAATAAAAAGGAATAAATTCTGCATAAATAAATAACGAGGCGGGATAAATAAAGAGGATTAAGTTAAAATAAATAATATCGAGTCAGAAATTATTCGGAATAAAAAAGATTAAATGATTATTTAAAAAAATAGTTTATATTAATAAAGGGATAGAGTTATAAATAATAAAGGCTCATCAGAATAATTTAAAGAACGACACAAATTAATAAAAAACGAGTCACAATAAATAAGTAAGGATTCAAAATAAAAACGGCAAAGACAGAAAAAATAAGGAACGAGTCGTAGGAAGCTAGTCATAATATTTATAAAGAAAGGATTTGGAATTAATAAAGAGTGAGTCAAAATACGCAAGGAACTAGTTAGAATAAATAAATAACTTTTTATGATTAATTAGGAATGAGTTGAGATAATTTAATAAAAGTCAGAGTATATAAGGAATTAGTTGGAAAAGTAATTATCAGGTCAGAATCGATAAGGAACTTATAGAAATGATTAAGTATCGAATCTAATAAATAAACAACCAGTAGGAATGAAAAAGGATCAAGTAATAATAATTAATATGTTATGAGTCAGTATAAATAGCCAACGAATAGGAATAAATAATAAGGCACATTTTTGAAAATAAAGAACGAGCTGGAATAAATAATTATGATTGAGCCAGAATAACGAAAAGAAAAGATCGGAATGAATAGTGAAAGATTCAGAATAAATATATTCAAATAGTCTGAATAAATAATAAGAAGGAATGAGCTGGAATAAATAAATACTTTTTAGGAACATATATGAAATCATAAAAAGGATTACAACTCTGAATAAATAAGGAACTATTTGTAATAAATACTGAACAAGCGAGGGTGTGGAAAGCTAGTTTTCCTAAGCGGGTCACAACAAAATGTTATACCTTTGGCCTATAGTAATGTTTATACATAATATTTTTATAAGTATTTATATTATGGGAGTAGGCCTACCTCAAATTCCCGGGAGGTTGTGGAGCCCTCACTGCTTCCCTTCCCGACCAAGGCCTTTCTATGCCCTTACTAGTGTGCCCAAACCTCTCGTGGACCCATACAATGTTGTGGGAGACCATGTGTCTGCCCCCGTGGTCACCGGTGTCGCGGCTAGGGGTCCGCGCGCCAGAGTTGGGGCGCGATACAAGTTCTAGTATAGGGGTTGTACGAAGAAAGTTGTCCGGTTGATGTTTTAACACAAGTCTTTATTTGTGTCTTTGGTTGCGTTCCCCCCCCCCCCCCCCCCCCTTGGTCGGTCCGGTTACACAACTGTATCTCGAAAGCGAAACCCCCATCTCCAATCCCGCGCATGACGGTGTCTCTATCCCCGATCAGCTCTGCCCACTCCCGGAACTGAGAGCCAACCGCTCATGAACCACTGACCCGTGTTGACCGGAGTCAGGAAACCACTCTGCGCTCTCGAAGAGCGAGCCTTGCAACCCCGACGAGCGAGGCGCGGGGAGGTCGTGCGCAGCTAATCACGCATGGCAGAAAGAGGGAGGGGGAACGGGCAAACCGCGCTGCGCGCGGGCCCAAAGATGATTGACGAGACACTCGGCACAGAGTCCCCCCCTAAAACTTAAGGGCAGGGCAGGAGGAGATGAGGTGTCCAAAGAAAGTAATATTAACCCAAATTCCGGACCAACCAAGGAAACCCACAAAAACAATATCACATGTGATGAAATAATACAAAACAAGACAACAGTGACTTATTAACATAGAATGAAATATACCCTAATTCAAAATTTAACATCTACCAGAGTTCAGCGCGCGCGCGCTAAAAATTAACCACCTATTCTAGAATTACAACAGCGGAACTAATTACATCAATATAAATATATACATATTAAATATTAATGTCCAAAGAATATTACTCGAAGGACTTATGGTATAAATAACATGATTATTAGAACGAACAGAATAAACAATATACACAATCGCTATCTCTACCAAAATTAGGCAAATGACTAGAAATGCATTTTCTAGGAAAAAAAGAAACAGATATCCAGTTGGCTTAACACCAAGTCATTATAACTTATGTTCACTCTTATTTCACTTAGTCCCTAGTTTGCCCCGTATTATCTTGGAGCACTTATTATCGTCTTAGCAAAGAGCACTCACAACCTATTTTCATTATGCTGAGATATGCGGTACACGCAACATACGGAAATGAACAACAGCTCATAAATACACACTTTTCTTCTTCAAGCAAAACATACATATGAACCACAAGAATACTTAATAACTAGGTTCACTCTCGGAGTCAGTGACAAGGTTTTAGTTGCGTGACATGGGCACGACGCGTGGCCAGACCAGTGACAGGATCCAATAATTGGACTGTAACAGGGGTGAGAAACTTGGATATGATCGTCGGAGCTGACCACCGGTAGTCCAACTTCGCCGTTTTGCCGTCAACCGCTCTACTGTAATTATGTAATTCGTATACGACTTTATCCCCGACCTTGTATGGTACCGGATACCTCCCTGCGTCGTACCTGCGTGCTACCTTACTCTGTGTTTTTTTCAGCTGGCATAAAGCTTCCCCCCACTCGGCCTCAATGCATCTGTCAGATTGATCCTCCAAGGCTCCCGGGAGTATTTCCCACCTCAGGTTGATGGGAGAAAGTAAGTCATGACCTAACATCAAGGAGGAAGGGGTCTTCCTGTGACTGTCATGTACAGCGCTATTAAACGCTATTTGCAATGGCGTTAGGTTTTTATCCCAGTCCTTATGGTGAACGTGGTGAAAGGCAATCAAGGCGGCCTTGAGGTTCCGATGGAACCTTTCCACGTGCGAAGGTTGTGGATAGTAAGGGGTCGTGGTAACATGTTTTATACCATTGTTAAAACACATATCCTCAAATATTTTGGATGTAAACTGGCTCGCGTTGTCGGACACCAGGATATGAGGGTACCCAAAGTTGCGAAACAAGGTAGCATCAAGAGCGTCAACTACCGAGTTGGAAGTCGCCACTCTCAATGGCGTCATCCACACAAACTTCGAGAAGCCATCAACTATGGTAAGTAAAACGTTGTGTCCTTTCCGTGACCTTGGTAAGGGACCGAACAGATCAATAAAAACTCTGTCAAGCGGGAAGCTAGCAACTCCTGAATTTAACATCCCGTATCGGCGATTCCTAGCCGGCTTAGCCCTAAGACACACCTCACATTTCCTAACCCAGTCCCGGATTTCCGCTTTCATCTCTTTCCAATAAAAATACAAACAGATTTTACCTATGGTCTTGTTCGCACCTAAGTGGCCCCCCATCGGGGACTCGTGATAATACGCAAATATCATCCTAGCCAAACTATGGGGAACGTAAACCTTCCAACCTGCACGACGGGTGGGTCGTATCAAGAGAGACCCGTTAAGCAGTTTAAGGTGATCGGGATTAGCCTTGTCTTCCAAGACTGAATCAGGTTCGACAACTCCGGTCCTTTCTCTGAGCTTCTCCGATCGGGTAAACACTTCAGGGATTTTGCTCAACACGCCCAAAACTACATGGGCCACCTGAGGACCCACATTCCCACGGATATCAGGTTCCTCAAACATGCGAGACAAGGAATCGGCTACCGGGTTGTCCGCCCCCGAAACATGAGCAATCTCGAATCTAAGTGACTGCAACTTCGCCACCCAGCGTCCTATCTTTCCAATCTGCCTAGGATGTCTTAACAACCACGAGAGAGCCGAATTATCAGTATACAAGTCAAAAGGGTGGTGTTCGAGATATTCTCTAAACCGGTCGGTGGCGTACACTATTCCGAGGGCCTCCAACTCAAAGGTAGAATAATTACGCTCATGAGAATGCAGAGTACGACTAGCGTACGCGATTGGTTGAAGAGACCCTC
This sequence comes from Timema cristinae, assembly GCA_039000515.1. Lineage (NCBI taxonomy): Eukaryota > Metazoa > Arthropoda > Insecta > Phasmatodea > Timematidae > Timema > Timema cristinae. The sequence goes on from JBCFYV010000012.1 coordinate 7,057,265, forward strand.
AGTCTCTTGACAAAGGACGGCTCCCAACCCAGTCGAACAAGCATCAGTTTGGAGAACAAACTTTTTAGAAAAATCGGCCATCTTTAATACGGGGGGGCCAGACAATGAACGCTTCAAGGCGTCAAAGGATGCCTGACACTCGGGAGACCAAACTAACGGAACTCCCTTTTTCTTTAAGTGGTACAAGGGTCCCGCCAAACTCGCCAATTTTGGAATGAACCTTCCAAAAAAACTTACCATACCGAGAAATCTGGAAACTTTCTTTTGGTTGACAGGGACGGGGAACTCCTTAATAGGTCGGATACGCTCGGGGTTTATAGACACCCCCTTGTGGGATACCACGTGACCCAGGTACTCTATCTCTGAAACTGCCAACCTTAGCTTCTTCGGGTTCACTGTCAAATTGGCCGCCCTCAACCTGTTCAAGACTTCCCTAACGTGTCTCTTATGATCCTCCAATTCGTTAGAATAGATAACCAGGTCATCTAAATAGTTGAAGACATACTTAAACTGTATATCTGAGAACATGGTATGTAATAGCCGTGATAGTATTTGGGCCCCAGTTGACACACCAAAGGGGACGTAATTGAACTCCAAGAGACCGCATTGCGTGATGAATGCTGTATACGGCTTAGATTCCTCAGTTAAAGGGATTTGGTAGTAAGCTTTGTTCAGATCTATGACTGTGTAATACTGGGCCTGGCCTAAATACTGGAACGCCATCTCTACGGTGGGCAAAGGGGTTGCCTCGTACAGTATTTTCTTATTCAACTTACGATAATCGACGACCATACGTGGCTCCTGCCCGGGACGTCCTACTAAGAACGCGGGAGAAGCATAAGGGCTTTTAGACCTCCTCACTATTCCTTTCTCCAACAAGTTCTCGATATGTGCCTTCAAAATTTTAAGCTTAGGGGGGGCATAGAAGTAGGCCTTTGACCTAACAGGGGTGTGGTCAACTAGTTCTATGCTGTGAGAAAATACATTAGTGTGACCAATTCGGTCGCAGACCACATCGGGATACTCGGCCAAAATTGCCTCAAACTCGGGTCTATGGTCACGTGTCTCTTCGAGTACAGTGGCGCCAGGAGTTTCAGGGCAAGACAGGGGTGTCAGTCTTACTAGGAGTCCTGGATGGGATTTAAAACTTATCGTCCCAGAATACACGTCAATGGTGGTCCTAGTTGCTCGGAAAAAGTTGTGTCCTAAGATCATTTGAGTCACCAACCTGGGGCGACAAGGAACCATAATGGCCAAGCAAACCCTGCTATTTTCACTGAGACCTTGATTCTCGTTACTACCCGAAACTTCTCAAGGCTCGCAGTAACACAATCTATTTCACAACTCTCTGAGTCCTTAACTAACCTACGCGTGCGGAGAGTCCCCAATAGATCTTCCGAAACAACGTTATGTAACGAGCCTGTGTCCAGTAGGGCAACTATTTTCAGAGGTCCAAGTTTGACTGGGGCTCCCAACAACATTATTTCCCCAGAATGACGTGGAGGGCAATTAGTGACGATCTGGCGAGGAAACCCAATCCCACGTCTGAGATTAAGTTTTCTCCCCTCACGCCGTGGACCTGCCTCCGCTGACATAACCGAAACATTTGACCGGGACTGTTTGTCACAGTTGCGCGCTAGGTGGAATTTGGAATTACATCTATAACACTTCTTTTCTTTAAATTGGTTGGGATTGGTGGGTGTATGGCTACTTATATTCTGACGATTACCGTAGATTCCATGGCCGTTCCCTGGGTCAAAAGTTCTACCACTCACACCCAGCCGCTCATTCCTCTGATCCCTACAATACGAGCCTCCTCCCTACTGGGTTGGGTCCACCTGTTGTAGTCCCGAATATCATCATTACATTGCTGGAAGTGGACCGCCACTTGCAACAGCTGACCAACGGTCTCTATTTCGCACCTTCTTATGTTAATCCTAATTGAGGGTCTCAAGTTAGAATAAATGCGATCTACTGTCTGCGTTTCAGAGAATCCCCCCCTCCTACGGATAAGGGTCTGGATACAAATAAAGAATTCATTGACTGGTTCGAGAGGCGCCTGAACGCAGCCAAAAATATCCCTCTCAAGTTGATATACGTAGTTGGCTGGGAAAAAACACAATCGGAAAAAATCGACGAACCCACGCCATGTAGTCCAGTAGTGGCGGTTGTTACGCATCCAAAGTGAATTTTGACCTAAAAATATCTCGGGTAGGGCCGTCAACATTTCACTGTCGGTTACTTTGTAGCCGTTTTTTAACTCCTCTATCTTTTCTAGGAAATCTATGGGATTAGATCCAAGGTCAAACGTCACATTCCATTTGCGGACTAAATTCAAAATTTGAACGATTTTCTTGCCTTGAGGATCATTGTCACAAGGAATTTGTCCTAAATTTTCCTCTAATAAATCGCGTTCAGATGGTAATTGATCCTCTACCCGTCCTATGTTTTCTAACGGTGTGTTGGGCTCTCCCTTTCTAATGTTAATTTCTTTTCTGAGAGCCACGCCCATCTGATTCTCTAACTCGCCACAAAATCGTTTAAGTTCCTCTAACTTCGTATTCTCCTCAGGCGACTCTGGTGATAACCTAAACAGGCGGGATTTCAAATGACCGAACGTACTGCGAATTTTCTTTTCAACCGACGGTACAGGTCTGTCATACTGAGCTATCATAGTTTGCAAATTGTTAAATTTATCTGCTAGCAAGGGATGTTCTAATGAAAATGCGGGGACTTTATCTATTAACACTAGAGAACGGTTCTCATCCTTCTCGACGTCAAATACGTCACTGAGTTATGACCTTAATTGATCAACGGTTTTTTCGGGTTTAGAACCACGAATTGTCAATTCGTAGATTAATTCATCCTTAAATAGTCGACTAGGGTCAGGGTGTTCCATTTTGCAATTCACAAATAAAATTAGATACCACAAAACTAAACAACACATTAAATCCCAAAATTACTAAAAGACCCACGAAATTTGGCGCTCCCTATATTATCATCCCCAATCTGGGTAAAATAAGGCACATTAATCACGAAAATGTGTCTCGTGTCTTTAAACATGGGCGTGCCAATCTCTGAAATGGCCCCACGTCCCCCCTCACAACAAACAAGAACCGATGGTTCAACTTGGGTAAGTTGTGTACTTCCCTGATTCAAAACCTTGTCACTGCTCGATAGTGATACGTCATTGTAAGATTGGTACATCTTATTAACTAATATATTTGTAAACAATACTAGCCTCACATATGGCGTTGCCCCTCCCCACATGTCAAATAGAAAATAAAACTATCCTAATCTTAATCAGATTTGGCTATAGTCATTGAAACAAAACTATCTATTTGGTTGTTGTTCGTAAATAAATTATTCAAAAAATAGTTAATAGTCTTAACACTTCTACATTATTAGAAACATTTGCAGGAATAACCCACTTTTAAGCTTCCCTTTAGATTGGTTAACTATAAACATAATAACACTGAAAGTTAGCTAAAGTTTGATAATAACGATATAGAAAACTTTTTAAATTAATGGTTTCACCAAAACTAGTGTCAAATAGTTCAATAATGGTTAACGTGTCCAATAGTACCAATGTAAGCAAAACACAACAAACATAGCCATATCATTAAGAATTAATTGAGTGTCAATTGAAATGGAAAAAAGGTTTTAGAGAAAATATACAGTCGAAGCCAACTTAGCTGATACGTAGATTTCCAGAAGTTCTAAGAGACAGCAGCGATGACAACGATGATTTACGCCCTTGGGTTGAGTACTATCTTCTTAAGGGGGTCCTTCTCGCCCCGTCGAGAGACAACTCCGTTCACTTCGCCGAAGGGTTGGTCGAATGGGTGGTCTGTTGGTTGGACTGGTGACGAGTGACAACCGGTGACAACGCTTGTGAAAACACAAACTACGCTCTGCTACCATCCTGTGCCCAAACCTCTCGTGGACCCATACAATGTTGTGGGAGACCATGTGTCTGCCCCGTGGTCACCGGTGTCGCGGCTAGGGGTCCGCGCGCCAGAGTTGGGGCGCGATACAAGTTCTAGTATAGGGGTTGTACGAAGAAAGTTGTCCGGTTGATGTTTTAACAAAGTCTTTATTTGTGTCTTTGGTTGCGTTCCCCCCCCCCCTTGGTCGGTCCGGTTACACAACTGTATCTCGAAAGCGAAACCCCCATCTCCAATCCCGCGCATGACGGTGTCTCTATCCCCGATCAGCTCTGCCCACTCCCGGAACTGAGAGCCAACCGCTCATGAACCACTGACCCGTGTTGACCGGAGTCAGGAAACCACTCTGCGCTCTCGAAGAGCGAGCCTTGCAACCCCGACGAGCGAGGCGCGGGGAGGTCGTGCGCAGCTAACCACGCATGGCAGAAAGAGGGAGGGGGAACGGGCAAACCGCGCTGCGCGCGAGCCCAAAGATGGGTGACGAGACACTCGGCACACTAGTTATCATATAAAACACTGACTAGATATCCAATATTAACAAAAACGTTTAAGATATTTTCAAAATATTTTGAATTAAAGCAATAACAATCATAGGGCCTATGTAAACTAGGCCTTTGCCATGAACCATTTTTTTAAAAAGAAGAACACATTTGTATTCATAATGTAATATACTCCTATGAATAGATTTGATTTAATAATAAAAATTATGGAGTATAGTCCAATTTTGAAATGTAAGTCGATGGTAAACTACCCTTAAGATAATTTTATCCTTAAAAATAGAAATACGTTATTATTTGTCATTTCAACTAAACTGCAGACATTCGTTTTAAAGCAAATTGTAAGAGATTTTTTCGAAAATTTCCAATTTTATGAATAGTGTTTAATAAACAACCCTTACTCTAAAAGATAGAAATAAAATACAATAAACGGCTGGAAGGTATCTCCACATTATATATAAATCTCATGATTGATAAAATCCGTCAAACCATTTTGGTTGTGGTACCAGGTACAGGCACACATACTGTGATACAGACAGAATTATACAGATAAACTTTTTGTGGTTCGGAGGTAAATTAAGTGTCAATATTTGACATAATCTCAAGGTCACATTTATTAACATTACTAAATTTTCTATTTTAATGAGAAAGTAAAAATTAGATATAGGAGAAAGCAATGATATATAATTAAGTACCCATATATGAATGCGCAGCTTGGGTATGAGCGATTATAATATAGAAATGAAGCCGTATCCCTAATCATAATCGAATGTATTAAAAAATACACCTGGGCTTGGCTCATTTCCCTTGTTCAGGTCTCATTTTTAATTTATTAAATTATTAAATTGTTAAGTTTAAAAAGAATAGATAAAGAGTGTTGTAAACAAAGCTATATTATAATATTAATGATATCTTATAACGTACACATAAGGGAATACAATATTGTTGATACAAGTAGCTTTGACATTATTGCTACCTGCTCCAGTGAGCATATGGTCAAAATCATGAGTCTTCGTTGCCGGTGATGAGAATGTCAAGGCTTGAACCCTGGCTGAGTGTATTGAGGGTAGTTTCCCTAAATTGTTGCCTACTCCCCCCCTATACAAATGCTCGTACATTTCCTCTACATTCAACCTTTATCATTCCTAGAACAATACCATAATTAGTAGCCCACCTAGGGCCGATCAGATGACTACCGGATAAATATTACTATTGCTAAAGTTAGCTAATATATCAAAATTATCAACCACTTTGATGTTTTACACTATTTATGAACTGAATTTACCTGCCAGATAGCTATCTGTAAGATAATATATTTTTATTCAGAACATGCAAGGTTGGTACTGTTTTTACTGGTGCACCCTGCTGATCGCAATACAACCTAGCGAGTGGTGACAACGCTCAACATTTGTTATATAATGGCGGCCAAACGAGTGCGAGGAAACATATGGCATCACGTGGGCGCAGAAGCTAAGATGTCTGCCAAAATGTGGTCAATAGTTGGGTACAACGTTTACAAAATTTCATTTATTGTACTCACAATGTGATAATTTGTTCTAATATAATTATAACTCAACAAATAGCTTGTCAGTTTATATAAAAGTGGAAATTAAATGTTCTAACTTTATATAGTTAGAGCCCAGGCCTGTGCTTACTAAACACGTAAACCTCCCTATAAAAATGTGATGGATAAATATATTTTATCTGGAAGATAAATACTATCTGGCTCCGATAAGACGCACATTTAAATTATCCATCAGTTAGAAATATTTATCTACCAGATTAATATTTATCCAGGATTAATAAGACCGGCCTTTATATGTATAAGTGTGCAGAGGAAGGCACCTATTATCTGACATAAGCATACAGGACAGTATTAGGCCTACATGATGCTGTTGTGGTACAGGGAGGTGTCATCCCGGTTGACATTTGGATACGAAACGGAATTTTAAGAATATCTGAGGGACTGATAGGTGCTATTGAGACTTTTTAGAACAATGCTAATTTGAGAGCCTGAATAGTCTCAAAGGAAAGGAAACTTTTGAGTACATCCCATATGTTTTAACGGGAGTATGAAAATATAAAATGATTGGTAACCATTATGCTACTCTTTTTCTGAGTGGCCATGGAAATTTTCCGTTAAAATTATACGGGCTTAACCGGTGTGGAGAACACTATTGTAGACAGCATTGCAGAAACCTTTTACCACATCATGTACTAAAGTGAGAATTATGAAGACCAAAGGATCGGATAGTTAGGAAAATACAAGATGTGGTCTTGTGTGGAGAATGGAAAGTGTTGTGGGCACAATTGAGATTTTAAAAGAGTTTGGGAAGATGGGTACAAGGATTAAGAAAATAAGAGATACAGAAGGAAAAGACTCGGGGATGGTGTGATACAGAAGATGGAGAAGAAGAGTACTAGAAAAAATAGACTACTGAATGAGAAATAAAGTGAGGAAGAGATTGGCTTGGAATGGTGAAAATCTGAGAGTAAGAAGAAATTTAGAATCTTTAATGAGGGTGAAAACAAGAAGGAGAATAAGAGGAAGAAAACTTAGAGGTTAGAAGTCCCTTATTAAAGATGAAGACAAGCAGGACTAGCAGCTAAAAGCAGTAGGCTTCAAACGCTAGGGGAATGGAGGAGGGCCTGCGGCCTACGGGCCTAAAATATTTATTGGCGTTGTTTGTAATATGAGCAGACTATCACTCTTATGTGCGCTCACATTAGATAGTTCACGTGGCAGGGTGGTGTGAATGGATAGCCCTCTTGGCTATGTTTCGGGAAGGTCAACATATATAGATAGACCCAGTGTTTTAAAAACTGCAATATATTTGGATCACTTGTCTACGAGATACCTAGGAGGTCGGACGCGTCTGCTGTTCATGGAGAAGACTACGAGGACACCAGAGAAGAAGCCGACATCAGACAACGAATCTAGTTTCATCCGCCTACAAAACAGAATCTGAGATGGTCTGCGCGGGGTCTTAAGCTTCACTGATCATAACGGTGCCAACCAATAGCTGAAAGACATAAAAAGCGGCGGCTGCAAAGCAATAACTTGCAGTCAGTGACCGTCTTGGGGTCATACACAACAACACCCACAGGAGGGAGAGCCTACACTCTTCCTCACACCCGTGCGCCACTAGTCTGCTCTTGACAGGGCTGCCGAAATGGCCACGGCACCACTCGACACAAATTATACCACACTAATTTTCACTACGCCATGAACAAACAGAAATTCCAACTTTTAAAATTCAGAGGCTAACCTTGATACAAACGACAGGAGACAGATCACGACGGCAACGGACCATTCACCCTAGTTGACAAAATTAAACGAAAGAGGAAATGTAGAAACTAAGACAAGACACAATCTAAGAAAACAATCACGACAGTCGACAACAAAATACCAACCTCTGGATACTGAGACACCAATAAACATTTACACACCCTCAACACAGACAAACACCAACAAGAAAGAGAGACTCTAACAATAGTGACTGTAGGGATATACAACGATAAAAAGTTAACCGTGATAGCCAAAGGCACTATGTATAGAAATGATAGGCCTTAAGGCAGGAGAGGGGGCAAAGCTATCTTGATTAAGACCCATCTACCTCACCACCAACATAATTTTCAAAATCTCCTGAATATAGAAGCTACTGGTATAAATGTAAATATTAGTGGCGAGAGTGTCCTGTTCGCGGCCATATACCAACCCCCGACCAAGACGCTACTACCACAAGACTTAGACAAAATCACAGACGCAAACATGTTTTTGGTGGGCGATCTTAACTCTAAAAACACCAGTTGGAAAAGCCGAGTAGCCATCGGGAACTGACGAGTTTTACCAGACCATGCTGACACTCACGACTGCGTAATTGTTGCCCCAAAGGAACCCACATTTTATCCCTCCAACTATCTACACAGACCCGATATCATAGACGTGGCATTGACTAACATTGATGTAACCACTGAGGATATGATGGTATTAAAGGAACTGGATTCTGACCACAATCCCATATTGATTGAAGTAACTTGTGACTGGTACGAGTTTAGGCAGACACTGGAGGAAATTTTACCAGAAATACAAGATATAGAGTAAATAGAACAGGCTGACGCTACCTTACAACTCTTCACGACTACGGTGCATGAAGCCTACCGGGTATACACCACTATAACACGCACAAAACACGACCTCCAACAACAATACACGTATTTGGACATACTTATAGCACAGAAACGGGAAGTGAGAAGGGACTGGCAGACTTACAGAACCCCACACCTCAGGACAACCTACAACCGACCCAGAGCCCAAGTTAGGAGAGTCAAGGACATCAGACGGAACAGATGGGACACTTACGTCACAAGTTGTGGAAACTAACATGACAACTCAGGGGGACTAGCAGGAAAAAGACCGTACCAGCTCTCCATGGGGAACACGGCATAGTTTACGAAAGCATAAAGATGATTGAAGCTATAGCCATGGTTTTAGAGAAACAATTAAAACCTAACGACGAACCACAAGCTAACGACTTTACCAGATATGCGACTAGGACAGTCAGGGACAATTTGGAAGGACCAAACGACACTAGAGTAGAGGTAATCAATCTGGAAGAGCACACTACCACTATTAAAGATCTAACTAGTAATAAATCGCCAGTACACGACTACCTGACTAACGAGATACTAAAACAAATGCCAGGGAGAGCGGTACTAGCGCTATTGGATTTACTAAACTCATTGCCCACTCTCTTATATTTCCCGTATGACTGTAAGTTGGCTATATTAATAACAATCATCAAACCTGGAGAGGACCCGATGTTCCCTTAGAACAGAAGTCCAATCAGTTTATATACGACTATTAGTAAAGTTTACGAAAGATTAATATTCAAAAGACTGAAAATAATAAATATATATGACAGGTGTTATTCCAAACCTTCAGTTTGGTTTTATTAACCACCATTCCACCACCCATCCCACAATAAACATAGTAGAAGAATTATCTAAAGCATTAAACAAAACGTAATAGCTATTTTCCTAGATGTCAAGAAAGCTTTCGACTAAGTTTGGTACCTTGGACTCAATCAGAAATTAATGAAATTTAACTACCCAAAATGGTCAATTTTGTTGATAGCCAGCTTCCTCAGACGGCGTACTTTCCAGATGGTTATGAACGGCAAGAGATAGCAGACACATACTGTAAAAGCAGGGTTCAATACTAGCACCACCATTATACAACATTTATGTAGCAGACATTCCTAATCACGATCATGTTCAGGTTAGAATTGTTGCCTATGACACCAGGCTCTATGTAACAAATAAAAATCTAAATTATTCATCATTTGCTATGAAAAGATATCTCCTTCTCCAGTACTGGCTCTCCAACTGGAGAGTTAAATTAAATCCCACTAAATCAGCAGCCTTAATCTTTGCCAAATGTAGTAAACCGCTCCCTGCCCCACTTACCATATTTGACACAAAGATCCCACTCAAGACGAAATCAAGTACCTTGGGATCACGATAGATAGGAAACTCACCTGGAGGAGCCATATAGATAAGATCAAAAATAAAGCAATGGGTAGATTCATACAATTGTACTCACTGTTCAGAGGAGGGCAGCTCTCAATTCCCACTAAAATACTAATATACAAGCAAATACTTCAACCCATCATTCTTTATAGTTGTGTAGTATGGAGCTATGCGTCCAAAATAAATACTCGCAAACTTCAGGTATCACAAAACTAAATATTATGAACACTCACTAGAGTAGACAAACGCACTATAATAACCGACCTGCACACGATGACAAACTGCCACCAACTACAGGAAATCTACCAGGACAGAAACAAGAATTTTTACGACCAGACTGAAACACACGAGAACGAAATTGTTATAGGACTCAGACAGTACGTCCCGACTGAACCACAACACCATAAACGTCTCAGGCTTGCGTAGTTGAGCACCTATTTATTATATCCATCTAAATGTTACCTTAACCTAACATATTAAAAAAAATTAAAACCCAAATAAAATTCAAAAAAGTATAAAATCCCTAGTTGATAATCCTAGAAGAATAAAAATGTATAAGACAATAAAACATTGATGTAACAATACTAGTAGAATAAAAATTTACCAATACTTGACAATCAACTACGCCAGAACGACAGTAGAATCGCCGACAACATCACCACCCCACCTATCCTATCCTCGATTCAAACCTAAACCCGACTTTCAAGAACAAATCGCAAATTTCATGCAATTACTACCTTTATCACGGCTTGACGTCACTGGGATACCGACTAGGTTCTTTACGAGTCAGATAATACTGGCACCGGGGTCGGCCCCAGATGTGGAATGGAAATGTATCACCTCCAGACCAAATCCCAAGAAAAGAAAATACTATCAACCTCAATCCCATTCACGGACTTGACCTAAACAACGAACTTCATAACTCACCCACAATCACCATCATACTTTAAACACATCTTCCCTCAACCCAGGAAAAAAATGTAATCCTTCCTATACCCGAGACCCAGCACAAACACTCACGATCACCAATTTTCATCTCATAGTGTAATGTATACTTATACTCCTGTAATTCACTTAAGGCTTCATTTCACTTGTTTCATTTCATAAGGTATACACTTTCATTCACGAGGTTAAGAATCACGACAGTGTTTCGGTACTCAAACAGAAAATCAGCCCTTTCTCTTGATGAGCTAGCTTGGCGCTTTTTTCAAAGTAGAGACTCAGAGTCGGGCAAAAGCCGGATGGCGAAACTTTAATTAGTTCCCTCCATAGTCACCCTATGGAAGAGATTTAGTATAAAGTATGGTGTTAAGAATATTTTTTTCGCCGTGGACTTATGTTTGTTTATGCATTTTGAATTCATTTTCAGCATATCTTTCATCCAATTTTTTGATTCTACTATATCTTTTGTTTACGGTATCTGATTCTTGAACAATAAATCTTTTGACCTTTTTGTTTCTTTGACTTTAAATATTTTTGTAATATACATTCAAAACTCAGTTTGTTTCTTTGACTTGAAAATAAAAGTTATATTTGAACTTTATAATTTAAATTATTGTTGTCTCTACTCTTAGTATAATTATATTTCTTTTGTGTATGTATTTTGTAAACAAAAGGGCCATTTCATTACAATTGATCAAACGAAAATATTGGTAGACTTTGGATTGCAACGAGATTTTCTATAGTCACTATTCCTGCAAAAATAGATACAAATAAATCTAAAACTTCATATTTTTCTTTATTCAGTTTTGGGGGTGAAGCTTTTCACATAACCAAATTATATTGTTTTAAAAGTTTAGGGTTACCAACTTAAAATTTTAGTTATATTTTCTTGAAAAAATCAAGTCTTAAAATTTTGAAACAAATACATGAATTAACTAATTTATTAATGGTGCGTGGTGAATTTAAATTTTTGACCTCGATCGGATCACATTTAAATACGGACGAATTACGTATGTACATTTTTGCCAACATTTCCGGAAACAAACAACGTGGGCCAGTTATCTCTGCTGTTCACAGAGATTACATCATATAATGGTTTGTCATTTGTCATGTGTGGTCGTGTTTGTCAAAATTTCCGGTACCAAACAATGTGGGCCAGTTTTCTTCTGCTGTTCACAGAGATTACATCATTTACTGGTTTTTTAATTTGTCGTGTCGGTGTCAACCGAAAATACACTTGAGGTTATACAGATATTTCATACAAACACATTGTTCTGGGATCTGACATCCATGAACTATAAAAATCGCATAGAAAAACGTGATGTTTATATAAAAATAAGCTCAAAGTATTAATTACTAAGTTTGTCCGAATTAATTGGAAAGAAATTCAAAGGCCCTTCGTGTGCAATTTTGAAGATAGAACACTAATTTTTTTAAGAACAAGCCGTAGCAGCATCCTCCGCGTTATGTAATTCCATTCAATTGAGCTCAGGATGGGAAACAATGTTTTTTATCTGTTTCCATTTTTTAAAGGAAATGTTATTATATGTGTAAATCTTTTTGTTTTTTTAATTATTTTATTTTTATAAATTTTACTATTTTTTTAAAATATTTATTGAACAACAAGACCTGAAATTAGGTACTTCGAGATTGTATAGAAAGTTAATTATGTAATTTTTCTTTTAAATACTAAATAAGCAATGATTTATTTGTTGATTTTTATTATTACTATTAGCACCACGTCTTACTAACCGTTCGGGTTATAGGCGATGTGTAATGGTAGGGTGATTGTGAGATGAAATGGAGGACCTACAGTTTAACGTGCGATCCTAACCACTGTGGAGTACTGGCATTCGATACATTCACAAGTTGTGTTTAATACACGGTTTGTCAGAGGGGAAGGAAGGGTTTGGCAATCAGATAAATTTGGGTCGGGACCGAGGATTGAACCCGGATCCCCAGCATAGAAGTGCGACTCCTTACCCCTAGGCCGCCAGACCACCTACAAAATTAAATAAAAAATGTTTCCTTCGTGTTAGGTGGCTATGTATAATCATTTATTCAGACACACTTAATTGTTTACTATTGGAAATGTGCTCTGGTTTGTACCAAGAAGTCTTATTTAGCATAAAGTAGGATAATGAGGGTAAAGGAGAGTGGAAGCTAGAAGGCGGTAAGGGGGTAGTTCTCCACAAGACATGTTAATGATAGTTCATCTTACTAAGAAAAACACACTGTAACCATTAAAAAAAAAAGTCAAACATAATATTTGGGGTTGTAGGACTCCAATAAATTAGTACCGAGACAATTAAGCTTTCTAGTTCAGTAGTTATCGGGAATTTTTGTACGTCGAGTGCCGGTAAAAGTGAACAGAGCGTGGACATGGAAAATTTTGAAAATATTTAATTTAAATTTTGAAAATATTTAATTTAAATTTTAAAAATTCAAATAAATTTTGAAAATATTTAATTTAAATTTTAAAAATTCAGTTAGGTTTTCAAGCCACACATTTTTTTGTTTGGTGTGTGCGACTGTATAATAGGTTTACAACGCACAGAGTTGTTCGCCGCTTCCGACGGACGAGTATAAACAGTGTTTAGAGGTATGCCTACAGGCACGGGACTGGGATTAATCACTTTTAAAACAATAAATAGCTCACTATTAATCGACCCAATTCGGGTTCGGAGTTACAATCTTTCCATTTTTGGTAGTTTTGATAATTTTACTAGCACCGCGATTTACTATACTATTGGTGGTCTATACGCAAAAAATAATACTCTAATATTTTGAAATTAATAATATTTTTTTATATATTGTAAAAAAACTGTAGTTGACCTAGATAAAACTAACCTAGTTAAATTAAAATCGAAAAAAATAAAAACGAAGTAAAGTTTGGGAATTACTAGGAAAGCTCAGCCCAGAGTTGAACAATGGGAATTTTCCCAGGAAATTAGGTAGTATGGGAGGTTCATGAAAAATTATCAGAATACTTGTATCCCGGCTATAATTAAGTCAGCTTAGCCATTATTAGGACAAGTGGCTGTAGAACCTTCTTTATGTAGAGATGAATGGTGTGTGGAGGAACAAAAAAAATTGGAGGAGAGTTGCCTTTTCAAAGCAATCTGGAATGGTTCCTCCTTCTATTTTTTTTAATATGATGCCTCCAGAAATTATTTTGAGTTGTCTTCTCCAACAATATTTAAAAAAATCTTGTCCTTGGAAGATATTTGGAAATATCCGCACCTGGAGATTTTTGAAAATTTAATCTTTTTAGAAGATTTTTTGCTAGCGATTTCAAAACCTAGTATAACGTGCATAGCATAGCTATGCTTAGCGTAACATATATTAATGTGTGAATCCACCTTTAGAGTTGCACCCTAAACCATGTGACAACCAAAGCAGGTTCCACGTCTTACTACCCATTCTTTCAGATTATACACCTATCTACTAACTACGCTAATGTAGGGATGAGATGATTAGGAATGAGATATCTAGAATATAGATCAGATGTAGCCGCATTTTCGTGTAGTTGGAATAGAAAACCATTTAGGTAAAACCCTCTCATAGCACTGACCAGGAATCAAGCCCCGAACTCCCCGTCATTGTCAGTGTAGACTCCTGTGGGACTGACACTTTTAGACCATGTGGGTTCTCCTTGGTTTAGCTCACTAATTTGGAGTGGTTCTTCACCCAATTTTTGGAAATCAGACTCTTTTAAAAGAAATTTAGAGTATTCTTCCCTCCAATTTTTTTAAATTTTGATCTTTCAAAAGTTATTTGGAGTGGTCCTTCTTCAAGAAACTTTTGATATTTGGATAACTTTAGACTCTATTTTAAATAGTTCTCACCCAGATTTTTAAAAATATATCTTCCCCCATTTAAATAAAAATTTGGATGCTTCTATAAACTTTTTAGATTACTATTCGACTGAGTTTTCCTCGAAAATTAGATGCCTCTGAAAGCTATTTGATGTAGTCCTCACTCAGCAATATTTTGAAAAATTGAATCTTCCTAGAAGCTACTTGGAATGGTCCTCTTCTTGAATTTTTTTTTTTTAACAAGATGCTTCTAGAAGATATTTAAAGTGGTCTTTCACCAAAAAATCTTTGAAAATTTAATGCTTTCAGAAACTATTTGGAGTGGTTCTCACGTGAACATTCTTCAAAATGACATGCATCTGGAAATTATAAGTTATTATTGTTATAATTATTAGTTATTATTATTATTATTATTAGCACGCGTCTTACTACCATTCGGGTTATACGCACTTACGCTAATGTGTAATGGTAGGGTGATAGTGAGATGAAATGAAGGACCTACAGTTTAACGTGAATCCGAACCACGGTGGAGGCTGGCATCCCCACATTCACAAGATGTCTTGTCAGAGGTGAAGAAGGGTTGGTAATCAGATAATCTTTGCCGGACTGGGATTATTAGTTCAACTTACTGTATTTAGAAATTAATATAATATTTAGCACCACGTCTTACTAACCATTCGGGTTATACGCTTTAAGTACTAATTACGCTAATGGATTAGGAATTGGGAAGGTTGAATTAGAGGAAGTGAACCCGCATTTGCGTGGTGGGAGAGTGGAAAACCATTTAGGAAAAACCACCCCCAGTTCACCCGACCGAGATTCGAACCTCGATCTCCCCTTCCTCAACAGTCGAGCTCAACACGACAAGCGCATTATCCAACTACGCCACCGAGGCGGGTATTATTTAGAAAATTGGATCTATAAACAATTTAAATTCTAAAACATATAATGTGGGCGTTGGAAAATAGGATACAATGAATAGAATATTTGAATAGCCCTATCCTATTTCCAGTATACCACAGCGTGCTTGTTATTTAAAAATCACTATAGTTTCTTGTCGAATCAAATGGAGATACGACATTAAACGCCGGTAATGTGGCCAAAGCCGGTCCCAAGCCCGGTCGAAAAACACAGAGGGGCGGTAGCACTATAATTATAGGCTTAGGAAATTACTCGGAATTCACCTGAAAAACTAAAGACGCTGAAATGGACTGATGGATAACTACAAATTTTGGCAAGGTTGGTTCGGTCATGTTCTCATACAAAGGTAAGATTTTATTCGAATATTATTTATTCCGTACTATACGTACTAATGCTATTTAGGAAATATCACCCTCAGTATACTCTACCGGGATTCAGACCCCGATCTTCCAGCCATCAGAAGTCTAGTCTATTGGGAGAGTGACGCCTTATGCTATCTGAACACTGAAGCAGGTACAGTATATTGTATATACGTTTGCTTACTTCCATGATAACATATTAAATTAAATTATACAATTAAAACACCATAGTAACAATAACAATGGTACCTGTAAGGTAAGAATATATATATTGTAATCCATCCCTGCTGTCTCTTTACATTTTCTGCTTCCGTTCTTTTCTCTACCACACCCCAAGAATGCGCTCGAAAGATTAATCGGCTCTAAGAACTTACGATTATGAAAAAATATAACTGAAAAAGAAACAATAATCTCGTGAAACCTGTAAAATCCACCATTTGACTTCCCCACTGAAGGTAATTAGGTTTATCCTGTCCGTCGTCAAAAAGCAACGTTCGGCAACTTACTGGTTTCTTGATAAGTCTGAGATATTTAGGTGTTTGTTTGGATCAGGAAATTAGTAGAAAGCAAAGTTGACATGGTGAGTAATACTCCCAATTTAAAAATATAATGTTTTTTAATGGAATCATTGAAAATTTGGTTAATCTCGCTAATACTAAAGCTAAAATGTACCCAGTCATTATGCCCATCCAGGATTAACGTATTTTAAGACAGAATGAATGAAGAAGGTTGAATACAAAGCAAATGCACTTGCATTTGCCGGACTAGATAGTTGTAAAACATAATCCAATAATTAAAATAATTTGAAAAATTAGTTTAGTGATAAAAGTTTGATGGGTTATTGATCTATTAAAAATATTAATAAAAAGAAGTAATGAAGTCCTACATGCATAAAAGATTTTTAAAATTAACAGTAACTAATAAAAAATTAAGGTTGAGAAAATAGTTTGTTTGTTTGTAAGAGTTTTTATTTATTTTGGTAAAACATATATAAGTTATAAACATTAATAAAACATGTGAAACATAGAGGACAGACAGTTAACACCAGCCCCGAAGGGCTCTCGAAAACGGACACGACATGGACATACAACACAAAACTCAACGAGAAAAACAATGGCGCCCTGGCGGGCTGAATACTGCTATCAATGGGTTGGGGGTGGGAAAATTATATAAAAACCCACCCCGTAGCACATGTTGGGTCGCCAGGACCGTTAAAATAAATACATACAGTACACAGGAAAGAGAGGGAGCAAAAGCAGAAACAAAGGAGGGAGAAAAAGAAACATGGGAATAGGAAAAGAAATAGCGGAGGAGGAGTGGCCCCGGTCGGTGAACCGCCGGGGTCGGTCGAGGAAAAACGTTAGTACTCCGCCAGGGCTACGCAGATATTTCATACGTGGCCCTGGAGGGAAAATAAAATAAACTCTCCCCTGTGGGCGATTTTTGCCGCACAGGGTGTTGGAAACAAAAGAGGGGGATAAATAAAAATTATTGGGCCGGTTAGAGGGAAGATTCCCCCCGCGAGACGCGGGAGGCGACAGGGATTGTAAAAAGGGCTGTGGAGTGAAAACGGGGCGAGGGAGAGAGGGGAAACGCATTGAGGAGGGTCAGGAGACGGCTGTAGAGTAGGAAGAAACCAAAAAAGAGGGATGGATTCGGTACCGACTTATCCCGGTTCGACGACCGGACATGGTACGCTCATGTACCGATCGAGTGTCCGGGGTCGGTTCGGGGGGACGATTAGTACTCCGCCAGGATTACGTATGAAATTCATACGTAACCCTGACGGGAATTGAAGGTGACCTTTTCCAGAGGGCTTTTCAGCCCTTTCTGGTGAGGAATTCGGAAGAGGTGGGGGAAATAAAAATTTTTGGGATGGAAATCGGGAGTGGGAATACTACCCACCCCCTTGGGCGGTCTATAGGGAATTATGGGGAATTCTAGGGAAATGATGGCTGGGGACTGTACCGGGGTTGGTAGAACTGGTGGGACGGGCAGTGGAGAGGTCAGTTTGTAACACTGGGAGACATAGACAGGGTCACACCGGCCATCAGTTCGAGGACCGGCTAGGACAACACAGACGTCTTTATTGAACAGAGACAAACGAGGAAACGATGCACACACAGTTAACACAGTATATACAACAGTTTTCAAAGTATTGTGTCCCGCCTCATCTCTACTTCAGAGTGAGGCGGGTGATAGAAGCGGCCAACCCACATTGGCCGCACGGATATAGCACCTGACACTGATAATAACATATAATGAAAAGATAAAAATAAAAATTTTTGTCAGTAATAAATATAGTCTAGTTCTCTATTGTCTGTGCTTTGGCAATGTTTGTGGGGGAAAACGGACCAACCCACACCTTCTCTATGGTGTGGGTGGAGGCGTAGGCACTGATTAAGACACTCACATTTGACGACATATAACACTAATTGACATATAACACGCAAGAATATGTACAAGTTTTTCCTCGCCTCATCTCTTCCCTCAGAGTGAGGCGAGTACTGGAAGTGGCCAACCCACTTTGGGTGAACGGATAGTGAGCAAGACTTTAAATTAAATGTTGAAATGATAGAAAAAATAAATAAACTGGCTTAGAAAGTGATAGTGATAAAGTTCTGTGTTGAAGTGATCATTTAGGTGGCGATAACAGAGTCCAGTGGAAGAACAGACCAACCCACACAAGATGGTCGGTGGGGTTGGGGAGACGGCTGGCTGAAGCGGACACACGCTCGCGCTCTGGGTGGACTGAGCGCCAGCCGGGGGGTCTCGCGGAGCACCGGAGCCGCGTCCTGGTGAAGCCGGCCTCGGCCGTGGTCAGGAGCGTTCGCTCCTCAACGCCACAGACTACCTCCCGGGTCATCCGTGTCCGGCGGGGGGGCCCACCACACCGTCTCTGATGCGTCTGTAAGGAAGAGCAGGGGGGTCGTAATCGCCTATGCCCCTGACGATCTCGTTAGGACTGGCCTGCGACCGTGAAAAGAAAGACACTGCCAACCCGCGGATGATCACGTCCAGGGTTGGAGGCCAGACAAGTCTAGCAGGAGTTACGTGGCTGGCTGGGCGCAGTAGTGGGGCCAGTCCTAGCATGTGAGAAAATAGTAGCCGTGCAGATATTTATCTATCAAAGCTACATTCGAATGACCTCTCCGATTCCTACACCAATGCTTGACTTTGGCTTGTAAAGTTTTGTAAACTCTATTTCCACTTTAACTAAACAACAAAAACTATATATATTTAAAACATGTAACGTTGTATGCACCAACCCCATATTTATTTTTAATTAAGTAAGTTTAAATACTTACGATGGTTATTATGGTTTCAGGAAACATTATTTTTAAATCATCATATTGTGGGATCGTCCATGATGGTCCGGTTCGCCAAGGTTGTGTTACACAAGCATGCACGGTGAAACTGTGAGTACTCACCTTAATATACCGTACTCTATAAAAAACACAAAAACATTGTTAGCAAACACAACATTTATTTGGTCAACACTACGCAAGTGTGCTAAATGTCATACTTATCTAGTCTGGTTTTTCGATAATAGTGAGGTCAGGGTTTGAATTCTAGTCGGGTCTACTGAGAATTGTATTTTTCGTCAATTGGTACTCACTCTCTTCAAAACGCTAATAAAGATAATCTAAATTCTATATGCATCAGTTCTACCCCACTAGTGTGTAAAATGCATACACAGCCCGAATGAATAGTAAGACGAAAAAAAATTTACAACAGATAGTAATATTTGCAGTAGGGGTCTATCTCTTGGAGTGTATTGTAACATTATACAACAATACTAATAATCACAGTAGTAATATTGAGCACCTGGGATGCGCCACCCATAGCCTAGAAGGGGGAAATATAAGCCATAACATAAAATAATACAAGGGGATTAATTTTATTTGGGATTGTCACAACCAATGCAAATTTAATAATGTAAATCTATTGTTGTTTGTAACTATGTTAATAGCAGCAAATGGGGTGCTGCAGATTGGGCCGTGTGTCTCTGGCCAGAAGGCTGCACAACTGTTACGTCGGTTACGGAGTGTGCTACTGAACAGTAGGCCATTGCTGGACAACATTCTATTCAGGATTGGTGTCAACGATTTTCTGGTAAAATAAGAATTTAAAATGTTTTCCTCATGTCCGCGATTGTAATTGGCTAACTATAAACAATATATTTTTAACCGATATTTTAATATTATCTCACAGCAAGGGACCAGGCTGGGTATCTTAAAGATGAGGCTACTTAAAATAGTCAGATTACTATCAAGCCACAATAAAGAATGTAGTCGTCCTCATAGTGCCACCTATCCCAAAACTTTCAATGGAAGACAATGTTAAATTGTTGAGGTACAACAAGTTTGTGATCAAAATGGGCGGTAAGTAAAGTTGTTATATTAAAAACAAATTCATTAATCCATATTCTAGAGCAGGGGTCTCCAAACTACGGGTTTATCTGGTCCACAGACTGACAATTTTTTTAATAAAAAAAGGAATTTCAATGACAAATACATAAATGATGGTGCTTGTGTGTGCAGTACACAAAATATCTCCATACATACCGTGATGTGTGCTGACGCCATTATTGGAAACTAATCATCTAAACAACCACACTGTGATGTTACAGTCCCTACATGTTCACTAGCCGCCTTTCAGAAAGTGTCTGTTGAGCAGAGAGGTTGAGGAATGTTTCTGGTTTGGGGAAAGAGCTGATAGTTATATTGACTTAACGGCTTGGGCTACATCAATTCATTTTTAGTTATGGCTGTAAGATTTTCATACCAAATTCCTCATCAACTGGTGCCAAGTACATTGCAAACTTTCTCCCTTACACCACGTAGCATCCGTTATTGGTGAAATATGTACTTTATTACCAAAAATAAACATATTTTCAACCTTTTGGCTACTAGAGCTCCCGTGGCTGATAGTTACATTATTTTTTCAGAACGAGATGCAGTGTGGGTGTTGGACATCTATGGTTTGTTCCTCCAAGAAGAAGGAATGATCAACTTGGACCTTTCGAACGATGTGTGGCGAGTGTTTTCACTTTTTTAAAGATATGCTGCACCAAAATACAAACAATTTGAAAAAGCTATCTGGAGGGGAAGGTAAATGAATCCATTAGCTTTGACTCCGCTCCAGTGGTGTATACATAAAATAAATAAGGGGGAAAGATGTGGGAGGGGAAGGGAGAAGGTTCAGGTGATTGGCTACTTAATTACCAAAAACTAAAATACTGTTCTACTCCCTAGCAGGTCACGTGTTTAAATCATTGCTTTGGTTTTCCTGTCAAAGCCTGAAAGTAAACTGTAAATTATACATAATCTTGGTTATAATAAGTCATCAGTCACCTTAGAGCAGAAGATAGGTGTCTGCTTACTTGGCCAAGAATCCTGGATTCTATTCTCGGCATGGCCGAAAATTGATCATTTATGAAATGTGTGTTTACCATCTCACAGTGATGAATTAACGGCTGGGGATTGGATGTTGTGCTTGTCTTAGTCTTAAGTTGGATTGTAATGTTTATTTAGCTATGATAGGCCACAGGCTGAAAATAGTAATGGGTGTAATTTGTAAAGTAAAATTAGGCTTATATTGAGAGTCAAAATTCTATAATGTTTTCAACTAGCTAAAATAACATAATTTAGATATTAATCCTACATTAATAAACCAATAATTGATGGAATGATATTATAGATTTATTGGTGCCCCTAAAAAGAAGAAGGTCGACATGGTCCATTGGAATAAGAAAGGTATTAAGCTCGTGGAGGATCACCTGAAGAGACACCTTTAAAGGAAAAGAAAATATATCAGAGGTTGCAAAATACAAATTTTATTGCATAATTTTCAATTTTTTTTAATAATCTCCATTAATATATAAGAACTATTTTCTTTATCCCTGACAGTTTTATTTTATCACATTTTCTAGCTCTTTATTTTGTTATTTGGAATTAATTTTGTTTTCTAGTAGCTTAAGAATTTAATCAATTAAAAATATGAGAATATTTGTATAAATCTTATTTATATTTTTTTGCATTAAGTTATATAAAAAAGTGTTAACATAATTAAAAAATAAATTTTGTTAGATGTGTTTGGCAGATATTAAAAATGGTGTCTAATTTATATGGTTAATAAACGAGGCTTAATCATAGCAAACCTTCTACAAAACATTAATTATGGAATAATGTGCCAGTAATAGATTTGTTTTTAGCTGCTCTTAGAACGAAGTGTATATATTATTTAAATTAAAATATAGGCATTTTAATAAATAGCTTGAATTAAAAACTATTTAATAAATGGAAAATATATTATTATTTAATTTTCCCTTGGGGGCCTATTTCTTTGTTTCAATTCATAATAGGTTACGAAAGTATTTGATAAGTGACATCCAATCCATTCACTTAAATATATCAAGCATTTTTTTCCACTACATCGTCTTAATAGTTTGCAAATTCGGGCTATACGTCAAAATACCTCAATTCGCTAAAGTTTAAGCTATAAAAAAGATATATGATATGAAAAAACATATTTTTGAATTCTCGCATTTGGTAGTGTGTTGTGACTATAATTTACCTAGTACTACCTACACCACCAAGTGTGCTCGTGCCACAATTTCAAATGTATAAATTGTGGCACCTTAAACTTGGCGATTTTATGAGGCTAGCTGATGAAAGTTCGAGACGACTGAATTGTATCCATTCTGAATGGTAGCAATTCAGACATTTCTTAAACAAGCACCACAAATAAAAAGTCTGATTTGTATCCATTATCATAATACCCACAAAATCCTGAATTGTATCCATTCTGAATGGTAGCCATTCAGACAGTTTTAAAATAAACGACTTTAACAAAAATCCTGATTGGTATCCACTGTAATTATTTGCATTATATCCACAAAATCCTGAATTGTATCCATTCTTAATGGTAGCCATTCAGACATTTTCTTGAACACGCATTACAAATAAAAACTCTGATTTGTATCCAGTTTCATAATGTCCACAAAATCCTGAACTGTATCCATTCTGAATGGTAGCCATTAAGGCATTTTATTAAACGAGCACCACAAATAAAAAGTCTGAATTGTATCCACTAGAAATATTTGCATTATACCCACAGAATCCTGAATTGTATCCATTTAATTGCGGTACCACTTGTCTGATAGATGGCAGCAGAAGAAACTCGCCTCAACTCATTCCATGTTTACTAGAGAGCAGCACTTATTCTTGACTCATTTTGTGTCTACTAGAGATAGAGTGCAGCACTATCACTATTTTAATATATATATATATATATATATATATATATATATATATATATATATATATATATATTTCTCGTTATATATATAACGAGAAATACTTATTGGTGTTTCTTTTAAAAGAATAATGAAAGGGTACTTTACCAATCATTGAAGTTTCTTTATTCAAATTGACTGGCTTCCTTAAACAACAACATTTCAAACTGCTAATTTATGCTCTAAGAAATGAAGAAGTAGGGTTTTATTATTTTAACAATCTGTGTTTATAGGTGGGAAATTGAACATTTAATTTAATGTTGGGTGCCAACAAATATTATGTTCCTGGCTGTGAAGATAATACATCTCGTTATCGGTTTCTCGTATACGCACTGAAAGTAATTTTATTGTTTCTTGTCGAATGGATGAGTACAAGAGGCTGAAGATTCTTTGGCTACTTTACGTTTACATATCAGGTAAGACTTCCTAGTAAATTTTTTAAGTGTAAGCCACTAACATACTATTTTTGGTTAAGTTTATGAATAATTAATCAACATGTTTATGTTGCAATTGAGAACTTTTCTCTAAATGTATTAATCTATCTAAAATTGTATTTTAATATAATTTCATAGACTTGTTAGTTGGTTGATTAGTTTATTTATAAACAATTAAAAAGGTTATATTTATCAAATAACTTTATCAGATTCACTTCACTGGGCCTCTTTGTTATTAATACTACTTTTTGTCAAAATATACAGATAAGTTATATATACATGACAACCTTGCATATAGAAATAACGTTTTAAATGTTAAAATCCACCAAAACATTTATTTGAACTGAATTTTTATAGACTTGAAGGTTACTTGGCTTACTTTTTTTTTTTTTTACTGCAAACATTTAAAGAGATTACTTTTAAATTATTATGTTTAATTATAGGCCTAATAAATGTTTGAGTGTTTAATAAATAAGCCGATAAAATCGGATTAATTAATTAAATAGTCTAAGAATATGGATGGCTTACATTTTTTATGTCTTACAGTACATTAACTATAAACGTCTTTGTTACAGAAAAAATCATTTTAAAAAAATAATCGTATGGGTGGTATTAAGCCTACGTTTATTCTGATACCTAACTTACATTACATTGTACCACACATATTAGAAGGGCCTAGGCCTTATATAGTTTGGGTTTTTTCTAGGATAATCTGAATAACCTTCAGAGGAGAACTCTTTCCTTGGGCTTTTAAACACAGTGACATTTTTATACTATTATGAGAAATTTAATATTTTTTACCATTCATAGACACAAAGTGGGCAAATTTCCAACTATGGCAAAATTAATATTTTAAATAATACCAACAGTTTGAAAAATAATATTTTAGGATCCCGAAATTTCATGAAAAATGTGTTGACGCCTGAAAGGTTAAGTTTTGTTCAGGTGGGTTCGTTTATAATATTAAAAATTATAACTATTGCTTATTAAATGGTACTTTGAATAATTTGGTGCCATGTTGTAACATTCTTTGAATATTCATATTATAAATAATGTTCACCTGTGATTGATGAGTTATTTGTTAATTTTTTTTTAAATTATATAAGCCTCCCTAATTTACATTATTCATTTTTTTATCAATAGATACTTGTTTTTTTATGTGTGTTGAGAAGGCAAAAAATATAAGACAAGTTTATACGGTGACAAAGAAAAAGCAGGAATCCCACTCTCATTTTACTGGTACATTATCACTTTTAACCATAGTCTCAAGAATTACCTTCAAATCACAAGATGAATTTTATTATCTAACAGCTAGAAGCAAAGATTTTTATTTTTTTACACTGCCCTCCTTCTCGTTTGACTTTAGGTGGATAAATGGTTAGGTATTTCTACTTATATAAAGACTTACGGGGTTTTTCAATTAAACTTAACTAAACTAGTACATAAAGTCAGGCCTGTGTTCAAGTTGAGTGTGATAACCTATAACTTCAACTTCAACACCAACCCAGATAGACCTACATTATAAACTGATGAAATTATCTGTAGATAATAGGATATGATACTTTAAAACAAATCTATAAAGATTAAAACCATATAGGCCCCCTAATTAGAAAAATATTGTTTCTTTATTGCCATGCCCTATCTTAGATTTAAGTTACTTTAACATTTGCTTAGAGTACGTGATCGTTTTCTGTCAGCAAATAATATGGCGTCGTTAAAGTATCTACTGCTGTCAATTGTCATAATAATAGTATTTAAATACAAGATTGTCAACAAGATGATAGTAGGGTTCATATATATATAGACGAAGCACCAGATATATTCTGTAATGTTTTGAAAAATAAGTAGGAAAATCCGTGTTTAGATTTTAAAGTAATAGGACAATGATAATTAAAAATATTATATTTTTTATATTAATATAGAGATAGTGCTGCTCTCTAGTTACCTCGGAATGAGTTAAGGATAAGTGCTGCTCTCTAGTAAACATGGAATGAGTTGAGGAGAGTTTATTCTGCTGCCATCTATCAGACAAGTGGTACCGCAATTAAATGGATACAATTCAGGATTATGTGGGTATAATGCAAATATTTCTAGTGGATACAATTCAGACTTTTTATTTGTGGTGCTCGGTTAAGAAAATGTCTGAATGGCACCATTCACAATGGATGCAGCTCAGGATTTTGTGGACATTATGAAACTGGATGCAAATCAGACTTTTTATTTGTAATGCGTGTTTAAGAAAATGTCTGAATGGCTACCATTCAGAATGGATACAATTCAGGATTTTGTGGATATAATGCAAATAATTACAGTGGATACAAATCAGGATTTTTGTTAAAGTCGTTTATTTGAAAACTGTCTGAATGGCTACCATTCAGAATGGATACAATTCAGGACTTTTGTGGGTATTATGATAATGGATACAAATCAGACTTTTTATTTGTGGTGCTTGTTTAAGAAATGTCTGAATGGCTACCATTCAGAATGGATACAATTCAGTCGTCTCGCCATGACGATGGGTGCCAAGGGGACGGTTGCCATGGAAACGGTTGCCAAGGAAACAGTTACCATGGAGACGGTTGCCATGGTGACGGTTGCCAAGGAAACGGTTGCCATGGTGACGGTTGCCATGGTAACGGTTGCCATGGTAACGGTTACTATGGTGACGGTTGCCATGATGACGGGTGCCAAGGGGATGGTTGCCATGGAAACGGTTGCCAAGGAAACAGTTACCATGGAGACCGTTGCCATGGTGACGGCTGTCATAGAGACAGTTGCCATGGAAACGGTTGCCATGGTGACGGTTGCCATGGAGACCGTTGCCATGGAGACAGTTGCCATGGTGACGGTTGCCATGACGACGGGTGCCATGACGACGGGTGCCATGACGACGGTTGCCATGGAAACGGTTGCCAAGGAAACAGTTACCTTGGAGACGGTTGCCATGATGACGGCTGTCATAGCAACAGTTGCCATAGAGACGGTTGACATGGCGTTGGTTACCATTGTCTTAGAAACTGTTGCTTTTATAAAATATATTTCATTTAAAAGATATTATTTTAATAAATACTACAATTTTACAATGATCAGATATTTATTATCTCAAATAGTTGCGGATAAACGCAAATTTCATCTTCTGTAAAATATCCTAAAAGTCATTTTCATGGGAAAATGAAAATAGCCAGTTTATTTATAAGCTTAATCAACGCATTAATTTTAACCAAAATTTGTTAAAGCCGATTTTGAGAAAGTCGATTTTCTCGTGCCTCGCCCGTTACTAACCTACTTTTAATTTCAAGTTTAAATAGACACACACAGAGATTACATTGCAAAAACCACATTTTAGGGTTCGGGGGGTCATGAGACGTCGACGTCCACCAACATTTAAGGTAATTGTTTTTTCACGGTCGCAATACTTTACCATTAGTGTTGGAAAACTTTAGAAATATATTTGCGTATAGCTTGAAAGTTATTGGTTTTATAAAAATATGTTTCGAATAAAATGTTCGTTTTATAAATATATCTACATATTTGTAATGATAAGTAATTTAATATCTCCAAGTTATGAATATATGATTTTAAAAAATGGTTTACCCATCATATCGGAACCCTTAAAGACATTTTGCCGAGGTATTGAGAGTATCCATTTTGTTTGGAATATTTATAAATGTTTTTAAATGAAATTTGAGGGCCGTAGTGTCCCTGTATAGTTTTCAGTCACTCGATCTGTTTATCCTCCAGGAGCTCCATCTCACTCTCATTTTACCATAATCATCTTCCGCTTCACTTTCTGCGTGTCCCATTTACGTCCTGTCACCCACCCTTCAATGTTTTCTACTCTGTCGTTCTCTCTAAATGTATAAATGTATATATTATAAGGTCCCTGTCGACCACATACTGGCGACTGGGCGGGTTTTTTAGTCAATTTTCCCGCCTGTACGACCCTTGGAATAACTATAATCAGCCCACCAGGGCGACAAAGATTTTCATGTTTAACATTTATTTTGTTTCTATGTTGGTTAAAGTCCGAGAGCCCCATCGGGGCTGGTGTTCGTTTCATTTGTGTCATTTATATTCTATGTTTATACATGTTATTACTACTTATCGCTACAAACAATAAAATCCTAACAAACAATAAATGAAATTTGATAAAATCGTTTGAGCCGATTTTGAGAAAATTGACTTTTTCTCTTTTTGCCCCTCAATAAACTACCCTTAATTTTAGGATTAGATATCCGAATTCCTAAAATTCCTCTGGGAAACCCTATTACAACCATAGATACCCAATTTTAGCTTAATCGGTAAAATGGTTTAAGCTCTAGGTGGAGGCACAGACAGATAGACGGAAATTCAAAAACCAATTTTTCGGCTTCACGGGGTCATGAAACTTTGAGATTCATCAAAATCTTGAGTTCTATTTTTTTATGGTCCCAATATTTTCTCTACCTGTAAGATAGCGAGAAAGTAAAAACAAATAGAAAGCCATTCTAGTGCACTCAAATAGGACTATAATTTGAATGAACATTGAGGTAGATATCCCTATTAATAAATTAACATAGATGAAAAAAGAACATCGTCTGAAAACATTTGTAATATTTTCCAAACCAATTGAAACTTTAACTGAGGTGTATTTGTAAATAAGTGTATTAAAAACTAATTATAACAAATTATTATTTCTTAAACAAACACATAAACATATCGCTGTCTTGGACATCTCTATAAAACATTGATGGTTGAAAATCATCTATAAGGGAAATATCGAACCTTCAATGTATATCCCTGCTGGACTGCACTATAACCATGTCCCGTTTCAGGTTGATCCCACCAGTCGATCTTGCTGTAACTGAGCCAACTCTTTAGGTAAAAGGCTACACTAGTTAATGTAGTAATACAACTAGTGATCGAATTTTCTATTTTTATGAGTAGATTTTATAGCACCGCATCTACTACCCGTACGGGTTATACACCTACATATGTAGGCCTACTAAGTTAGTCTAATGTGTGGGCGGGAGAGTGGAAAATAATTCAGGATAAACCACGCTCATTACACCTGACCGGAATCAAGGCCCGACCTCACCGCCTTGGCAGTCTAATATATTGCAAGAGTGACGCCTTAAACCATGCGGCCACTGAAGCGGGTATTAATAACTAAAAGTATTTTCTTATATACTCAATTCTGGTAAAATGTATTCGATAGTTAAAACCTTAAGGTAAAACTTATATAATTAAAGTAAAATTTTGTTAAATGTGTTAGCTACCTAGAATAAAGAGTAAATGCAACATTTAAACTTTTAGCATCTAGAGTGGTCTGAATATTGGAAGTAGGGATGTTCGATCTTGGATCGATCTTTTCAAAAATCGTTTCTTTGCCCTCGATTAATCGATTTATTGGATCGATTCAAAGGCCTCGATCTGATTCGCGTATCGATTCGTTTTCTAACGATTTCAAAAAGATCAAATTGAAAGATTGAAAGAAGTCAAAACTTCGAATCGATTCAGAGGAATTTAATTTGGTTGGTTTTAGGAAATGTTTTTGTTGACAATTAGTACTAGGAAAAATTCGAGTTTTAGTAGTTATAGAATGCTTACATCTACCATCTATACTTCCACTAAGCTAGTGAGTTCCAAGTTTTGAGATACACCCTCCCACAAAAAGGTGTGATGCCGGGATCACGATCAACTTAACGTTAACTTAACGTAACGTTAACTTAAAGTTAACTTAACTTATGTGTGATCACGATTCACTTAACTTAACGTAACAACTCGAGAAAAACATATGCATTATCGAGTATTATCTGTGGTTTTGTACTATTTGTAAAGTGATGATCTGTGAATGTTTACAGTTTTCAATCTATATAATAAATATATATTATTAAACTTTTTTGATAAATTTCACTTTCCTATTTTAGTTTAATTATTTTGTTTCAATGTCTGATCACTAAAACTTACGCTAAAGAGTAAACATTGGTCATAATACCAACAAATGATTTACTAAATAGCCCTGTTGACGTCACTTGCATAATGATTGAATGGTTAGATCACGTTATACCCTTCAATTAACGTAAAGTAAAGTAAAAGACCTCCCAAGACACTTCTTACGTTAAGTTAACTGCAAGTCAACGTTAAGTTAAGTGCATCGTGATCGCTTCCATTTAAACACGCGAGGAGGTCCTTTACGTTAAGTTACGTTGAGTTAACGTTAAGTTACGTTAAGTTGATCGTGATCCCAGCATGAGGGTACCTCAAGACGGGTGCCAACAAGTGTATTTGGTTTTAGTTCAATCACTGGTTCTCGAACAATTATTATTATTATTATTATTATTATTATTAGCACCGCGTCTTACTACCCGTTCGGGTTATACGCACTTACGCTAATGTGCAATGGTAGGGTGATTGTGAGATGAAATGGAGGACCTACAGTTTAACGTGGAATCCGAACCACGGTGGAGGCCTGGCATTCCCCACATTCGCAAGATGTCTTGTCAGAGGTGAAGGAAGGGTTTGGTAATCAGATAAATCTGTGCCGGGACCGAGGATTGAACCCCGGCCGCCAGCATAGAAGTCTGACACCTTACCCCTAGACCACCAGGTCACCCCTCGAACAGTTAGTTCAAACAAATAAGGTGTACTGAATTCACAGTTTCTGAAAGATTGATTCACTGTGACTAAGGCAAGAATAAAGTGCGCTCCTCTGAGTTATAGTGGTTAAGGTTCTGCTTTGTCTCCAATAAATAGCCTGATTTTCTTCAGAATCTTCTGGATCCCCAATCTGCTTTTGGAGTTGGAGGGGAAAAACTTTTTTTAATACATAATTTTACTAACTACCTCTTTCCCCTCACATAAATATTGGTACCCAATGATTTTTCTCTCCGAGTAAAACATTTAAAGTGCTCCTAATTGTGAATAAAATTATATAGTAAGCTTACCACTACACACAAGTGCACCTCAATTTACAATTCGGAAAAAATAACAGAAACAAGGTGTACATTGAATGTAAGGACACACACATTATAATCCCTGCCCTCTGTGGTTAACACAAAAATGATTTAAATATCTTCCAGAGGCATTTAATAAGTCATCATACATCTTTGCTACCTCACCCCCCCCCCCTTTCCTCGATACATTTTTACGACCCATCCCCTCCCCCAAGACAAAATTGCTGCACCCCTCCCCTCAGTGTAAATTTCTAGGTGCGCCGCTTTTGGATAGTGTATTCAAATAAAGCAAACTTTATTTACATGAAACAAGACATCTTGTGAATGTGGGGAATGCCTGGCCTCCACCGTGGTTCGGATTCCACGTTAAACTGTAGGTCCTCCATTTCATCCCACAATCACCCAACCACTACACATTAGCGTAAGTGCGTATAACCCGAACGGGTAGTAAGACGTGGTGCTAATAATAATAATAATAATAATATAATAATAATAATAATAATAATAATAATAATAATAATAATAATAATAATATATTACATGAATCGTTAGATCGATCTTTGGAAGATCGATTCAATGGACTCGATCTTTTGCCTGAATCGATACTGCACCTCTTGATCTAGATCGATCCAGAGAATCGATTCAAAGCCCATGAATCGAACATCCCTAATTGGAAGTTGGAGCTCAAGAAGCTTATCTGCACTTGAGATCAGATTATTTCTGTCTTTTATTATTTTACTTGGGGAGATAATGACTCATAACACCTTCCTCAACTCACTTGGACAAAAGGGGAGATTTAGGGAATGATTGACACTCAAGGACACCCAACTAAACAGCTTTTACTCTTTCCCTAGCAGTTTAGAGAATTTAGGCTCCACACCCCGAGATGATATATTTTTCTTCATAGCCTTCAACTTGAGTTCATCTTGTCATGAAATGGGGTACTAAACAGATACTCCTGTGCAGGCTGACTATTACTATAGGCCGGTCCACAGTGACAGTGCAGGTCTTGGGGGTGAGCATTTTCCAGGTCTTCCCGTTTTAGACAGATTTTATATTAGAAATTCTTCAAGTTACACAAAAGTTATACACACTTTGGCAATATATTTGCAGTTTGGATTATACCAATATTTGTGTTTTATCAGTAAGCCTATTATTATTTTTACCGTGCAGACCAGATTTTAAGACATTGCATAGAATAATAATCTGCGATGAGTTGGTTGAGAAATATATAGAACTAAATATATTTTTCACAATTCACTTTAAAAAAAAGTTTTTTTCCTCCTTTATGGATACGGATGTATGTGCACTTTCTTTAACAATTACCTAACTAATCCATACCTTATTCATATTATATCGATTATAATATAAAATGTTGTTTACAGCCTTAGTTATACGTTCAATAACAATTACGATTAAATCACTAGATAACATTTATATCTACACCAAAATATAGGTCGAAATAGCACTAGTATCTCACAACTGGTAGACAGACTTTCTAGGTATGTTTAAAACAGCTGTGGTTTACCTTTTCAAGAGGACATTAGTTCACATTTCCAACTGTTATCATTAGGAGGGGGGGCCGGGGGTCGTGTGTGTGTGTGTGGGGGGGGGAGTTCATTGGTGCTGAGCTCAGCAAAACTATATTTTTTATAGTTACACGTCTGGCACTGTGTTTTGGCTATCAGCAATTTATAAGTAGTAATTTAAACAAAACATATGCCTTAATAGGCTAATGAGAAAATATAATAAGAAAAAGTGCATCAGTATTTGCCTGAGACTGTGAGCAAATCAAATGATAAAACCAAATCAAATCTGTTTATTGCGCATTTTTGAAAACCCTGGTTATATTAACACATGACTTACAAACTAGCTTAATAAAAATAAAAACACAATATTTAATCTACCATCCAACAATTTATCAATAATAAATTTTTGACCATAAGGGTAATGGAAACTGAACCCCTATCAAAGTTATCCCACGCGCCACCAACTGTGGTAAGGTGTTGGGCTCATGCAAGCGAATTCGGCAAGGATTTGAACCCCGACCTGATTACTAGTGGTGAAAAAAGTGTAACGAGAATATAACGCCTTAGACTGATAGACCACCAATGTGGGTAGCTGGTTTCTTCATCCAAAGGTATATTAAGGTATAATAAATTATTGCTGCACATAAAATGTATTTTCAAATATCTAACATTGTCTCGGCAATTACAAACAATCCGGCCTATAACTAAATGTACTGAGAAGTATATTTGTTTCCATGTTGAGTGTAAAATTGAATGTGAATGTGATGAACTGGCCTCTTCAGTTTTCAGTGTCACAATTGCCAGAAATACTGCTGGGCTCTTCAAGCACGACCAGAGTAAATCGTGTTTTCCACACTGTAACTTCCAAACGCCAGTCCACATTAATGGGAGGTGTTATTGACCCTAGTTTATTTCAAAAACAGATTTAAACTGGTCTTATATTTTTTCCCGCCTATTATATCAATGTAAAATCAAAAGTAAAAATAATTTCTAGAACTATAACTTTTTTATGTTTTACTTTAAATATTTCAAGAGATAGATCTAAGATAATTCTTTTTTAATTTCATTTAAGACTTAGAATTCGTTTTTCATTACTATTACTAAGTCACCATAACATTATTGGCTTCTTCATACAATTGGAACGAGACTTATGACATGATTTATTTATCAACTCGTGAAACTGAGAAAAATGTTAATTTTCATATATTGTTAAAAAAAATTGTTTAATTTTTTATTTTAGTTTATATTGCTTTCACCAGTGAATGTTATATACTTCTTACATTGAATTAACGATGTTCATTTCCATGCTACAAAACGCCAACTATTCTTGGTTTAAAAAGGACAGAGTGAACGAGAAAACCAATGAGTCGGAAAGTGATAATAAGTGCGCATAAAAGCACGTACTACAACTATTTAAGAATTGAGCTAACTATAGAAACACATTTCTTGTCGCTGTTCTTCCAGTAAAGTTTTCTGTGGATATAACGTAATATGAACCACTAGGCTTGTGCAGGCGTATTACTCCAAGATCGCGCACTACTTTCCTTGCGGATGACGTGATCAATAGAGTTACAGTCAAATTTTCATAGGAAGACTAGTCACTAGATATCTTTTTATGTTTTCACACGTTAAGTAATGTGACCAGTAGCTGTCACTATTTGTAGATAGTAATAAATAATACCTATAAAATAACACTAATAAGATTGTAAAATGCTATCAAATGTTGGCTAAAAAGTTTGTATTTTTTTAAAACTTTCTTCCTACTAAAATCCTATTATATATATATATATATATATATATATATATATTTATATATATATATATATATTTATATATATATATTTATATATATATTTTTATATATATATATATATATATATATATATATCATAATGAAGTCGATTTGGGCGGAGAACCTGCTGACTTTAGTTATTAATCCTATACCTCCTTTGTTGCGGTGTCTATCAATAGTAAATTAAGTGTTTCGGTGAAAGTAGACCTTGTTATTTGACGAAGTAAACAATGATCAAGACCGATATAATATTAAGCGTAGCAATATTAGATTATAATAAACAATTAATTTTTTTAGAACAAAAATGTAACCAAAATATTACTTAATAGAACTAAAAATCAAATTGTCTATATTGTATGGGCCTACATTTAGCATAAGTAATTTA
The DNA here is from genome assembly GCA_039000515.1 of Timema cristinae. Classification (NCBI taxonomy): domain Eukaryota; kingdom Metazoa; phylum Arthropoda; class Insecta; order Phasmatodea; family Timematidae; genus Timema; species Timema cristinae. Next base: position 7,091,656 of record JBCFYV010000012.1, read on the forward strand.
AAGGATAAGGATTATGATTCAATGTGATTTAAAAAAAAGTACAACCACAGTGAAAATTAAATGTGAAAAATGATCCACAAAGCTCCCACCCTGGATTCGAACGATAATCTTCCGTCAAAAGTGACCAAGTGCAAAGTTTTTTTTTTTTCGGATTTAGACAGCTTGTCCATTGTTTATGGGGAAGCAATGAAAACTGATCTCTAATTTTCATATGAAGATCTTTATCTGAGAGTTAGAAAGGACGAGATCTACTTTTACGTATGTAAGTAAGACAGAATATCAACTATCAGAAAGGAAGTCCCCCCTCCCCTCACCCCTTTCCCTCCCGCACCGTTGTCTCGCGTGTTCCAAGGATTCCCCCCCTCCCGCGACGTGGATTCGCGGGTGCGTAGAGACGGGGGAGAAATGTCTCTCTCTTTCTCTCCTCTTTTTATCTCTCTCTCTCTTTCTCTCCTCCCCTCTTTCTATCTCTCTGTCTCTCCCTCTCCTCCTCTCTCTCTCTCTCTCTCTCAGAGTAGGAGGTGGCGGGTTTTTTTTGGTATAGCCATCCTTCCCTCGACTAGGCTGGAAAAAAACATATCTAAAATGATCTTTTCTATCTCTCTGTCTCTCTCTCTCTTTCTCTTCTCCCCTCTTTCTATCTCTCTGTCTCTCCCTCTCCTCCTCTATCTCAGAGTAGGAGATGACGGGTTTTTTTGGTATAGCCCTCCTTCCCTCGAATAGGCTGGAAAAAATACATATCTAAAATGATATTTTCTTGCTCCGAATGAAACATACATAGCCCTTAGCTTTTATTTCTACGATCAAGGACTTAAATAAATAGTACAACTTTTTTATTTAGCGAGTATATTCTTAAGATTATGATGATACATACATATAAATTCTCTTTCCCTCATAGTCTTTCACTTGATGCATACAAAAAATATCTTTCTCTAAAGTCTTGTCTAAACATGTTAGAACACTTCACCACTTGAACAGTTCGTACTCGCCTTCACCCAGATTATTATGATACATACTTCCCTCATAGTCTTTCACTTGATGGGTACAAAAATATCTTTCTCTAAAGTCTTGTCTAAACATGTTAGAACACTTCACCACTTGAACAGTTCGTACTCGCCTTCACCCAGATATATCAGTCCTCTCTGTGAAGCGTTAAAGCGGCTCCTGTAGCGCGCACCAAAGTTTTTACCCGGTAGATGCACTTTGCCCACATAGTCTAGCGTTATGATGTTCGGTTCGTCCTCATCCTCATTGATCTCTTCGTCTCCTTCTAGGCGGCGAACGTTGTACGTACGAAACTTTTCAAGTTCAGAGACGTGCTTGACCCGATCGAGTTCCTCACGCTCGATTCGGTGCAACTCGACGCACAAAGCGTTTTTTCTCCTCCTCCGGTGACTCCTCCTCGGCCCAAGCTGTAGAACTACGTTCACCGGACTGACTCGATTCCTGGAGAATTTGCGGCTCATCCTCGGGGAAAGCTGTAGAACCGCGTTCGATGGACCGACTCGATTCCCGGAGAATTAGCGGGTCGTCTCCTTCCTTAAGATTGTAGACCGGGCAAGCAGTAGAACAGCGTTCGACAGACTGACTCGATTCCCACATTCCGGGATTATGGCATCCGAGCCAGTGCACGGAAGAATCACAGCACTCGCTGTAACCTTTGTCGGTCCGCGCGATATGGTATTCTAAACCGCCGTTCGAAATCTTAATATCGCTCATGTCCTCCAGACGGTAACCCAACTGCCTAAACATGTTGAATGAGATACGTCTCCCCGCCTCGCGTCCGCTTTATACGCTCGGGATGGAGGAGGGAGAACGCGCCCTCCCCTCCTTCTACACTATATCCTTCGCCTCGATCCACGAATTGTGATACGAGTCGAACCCTAACCATTTGACGTATACTCTATTTCCAGAACGTCTGATTATCTTCTCTACGAGGTAAACATCTGGATACGAGGTCTTTCTAAGCTCCTTACCGTAGAAACCTCCCGTGATAGGATTACCTTTCATATCTTCAAGTAGGAAGGTCCTGGGATTAGTCTCGACGACGTTACGTATTTTAAACAGTTCGGTCGACCAGTTGGCGGTACAACCCTTTTCGAAAACGTCCTTATACTTGCTGATACGAACTATATCACCAACTTTAAAAATGTTCGGCGTGGAATCTAACATCTTGAAACGTTTATAGACGGTATGTAAAAGTCTATCGTCCTTGACGTCTATAGGTCTCATCTTTATGGTCGAGTGTACTGTACGGTTGTATTCGTCCAGTAAGGAATCGATCATATCGATCCATCGATATGAACCTTTAGCCGTGAACCTCCTCCACATCATGTTCTTGAGAGTTCGATTGAATCGTTCCACGACGCTAGCCTTGACGTTGCTGTATGTAGAATAATGATTGATTCTCTTTCTCTTCATGAGCGTTTTGAATTCCGGGTTGTAAAACTCTGTACCATTATCCGTTTGGAGATGACGTACGCAAGGTAAACCCACCTTGTCGAGGAGGAGAGCCATTGCGGCGCTGACGTTCTTACCCGTCTTAGTCTTGACGGGTGCGGCCCAAGCCCTCTTGGAATACACGTCGATGACGGTGAGAAGGTACTTTAAGCCCTTATTCGATCCAGAGTAGGGTATCATCTCCACCAGATCGGCCTGAAGGAGCTCGTTCAAGCCTCGTACGCTAACGTGTCTTCGAGGAAACCGTCGTCTTGCCGGACTATGAAGTTCACGCGCAATCTCCCACTTGACGCCGGACATGATTGTGATAAAGTACAGAAGAGATGTACGTCTTTATACGATGATTCCCGCCTCGCGTAATTCCTCAATGATAGAAACGATCTCGTTATGGTGAGCGGAATGACCAGCCTCGGTAGATGCGCGCAAGAGTCGTAATCGATCGACCAATTCGTTAGGATCGTCCCAATAGGTATAATCGACCCCTCTTCCTGTCTCCATCTTGTATAAACCTTCACCCTCTAGCTCCTCAAACATAGGTTTGATGATTAACGAATACTTTGATCCGGCTCGCATCTTGATACGAGCGTACGGTTCGTTTCTCAACCGATGCGCGTTCGTTTCTTCAAGCATAGACTTGTATACTTTCAGATCCTCCTTAGTATAATGGGCAGGTGCTCTTCTGAAAAGTAATTCTAATAGTCCTCGAGTATACGGTACCGTCTTATTGTTAAGGAGTATTGTACCGTCTCTCCCGTTGAATACGATATGGCTATCTCCGAGCTTGGTAGAGTCACCTTCATGACGGACTCCGTAGGTCTTATCGGAATGCGCGTGAGATGAATAAAGATAAGTATCCAATAGATGGTTGTTTTCCAATCTCTCAGGTAAGGCTTCCGTCTCCTCAGGTTCCGCGAGCGCCTTCACCATCCTGTTTAGAGGATCTGTGATAGGTTTGAACGTTTCATTCGCGACGTGCTCAGACTCGTGCCGGGCATCACGTAGTTGTTTATACTTTCGTTTAATAATCTTACTAGCTTTTATTATATCCTCCGCGACCTTCGTCGTCATGATGTAAGGTGTGAATGTCTCTTACCGTGAAGAAACGGTTCATTATATCTAAACGTAAGTAAAACCTAATTCTACGTGTAAAATCTGAGACGTTGTCGGGCGTTTTTCTATCATTAAAGATATAGAGTCATCTTTGGACACCTCGAAAGGTGGATCGTCGATAATTTTAAGATTCAACAAGCAAATAATATCTTTCAAGTTCATGACCATCGTTGAAACGATGCTCGCCCTCTTGAACTTATAGCCACGTTCACCCGTTAGAGTCAATTCGAAATGTCTCGCATCCTTCCGCATAGGTTTCGAATCCAAGTAGATGTAGATGAAACTACGATTAACCGTAGAGTCTACATAAGCTTTAGGTGCGGCGTCTGAAGGTAATGAGGGCATACCTATGTTTCGCAAAACTACACCGTCTGCATCGTAAAGCTTGTTGTCATCCGGTCCTCTTAAGCGTAGTACACCTCCGGCTATAAAATCGTTGTAAATGGTTCGATGCATCTCGAAAGCTTCTTCTAGGCTTAGCAGCTTTGAACTTAAAGCGTCAAGCGTCGTTCTATTTTCGTCGAGACGATCTTGAGCCAGTTTCCGCACCTCCTCCACCCATTGACGAGCACTCTTCTCAAAGTTGACGTATTTTATTCGATCCTTCTCCAAATCCTCGATCAGCGATTCCATCTGTCCTTTGATGAGGTCCTTGGCGGTGTTGAGAGCGATTATCTGTTCGTTACTATGCCTCGCATCCATCCTATCGACGTAAGACTTGTTACAGACATCCTTAGATGTGACGGGCGACTCGACGTTGACGATCCTTTTCGATCTAGCGTCGTAATACCCTTGAGAGTTTAGAGTTAGATTTCCCTCTGACTCGATGAGAGATCTATATTTGTAGAGACTATGACCGAATTTAGATATGGACGACATGATGTCTTACCGTGTACTGAATATACGTTCTTGTTAATCGTGCAAGATAAAGGTATCGAACCTGTAGTGATATCGTCCTTTATCGATCTCATGATCTTTGCTCACCACTAGAAAATCGTACTTGTTTTCTTTCCAACACAGTGAGCACACCTCCTTAAATTTTTGGAAAGTCATATCTGTGTTCACGTGATCGTCGTAGACGTGTCTCAGATTCGTATCGTCCATCCTGAATAGGATGAGAAGATTAGCGTTATCTCTCAACATCTGTTTCGGGATGCGTGAGTACGTCTGACAGAGATAGAAACAGTCTATAGACTTATGTCTACCCATACTGAAATAAGCCTGTATATGAAACTGTTTATCGCAAGCGACGTCGTCGAAAATGAATACAGAGTCGGGTTCAGCCTCGGACGGTGGGATAATTTCCGCGTTGTCGGAATAAGGGAAATAGCCCATGCCTTCAACGAGTGAGAGGACCTTCAATAAACGTTGATACTTGGGCTGGTACAGCGATTTAGAGTAAACGTACACGTTCTTGAAGCGTAGGCCGTTAGGCTCCTCCAACAGACTGATCATGGTGTTGGTTTTACCGCAATTCGAAGGTCCACAGATGATGCAGCGGATAGTATCGGGTAACAACGTACCGTGTCTCTGAGGTAAAGCTCCGCCCTCATCGTGATCGTTGTTGTGAACAGTTAAAGCATCTGTCTATTTCTCGAGCCGCATGTTGACTACTACTTCATCTATATAATGCGCGCACCTATATAAATGCTAATCAGTACGTGTCATGAGACGAAGAAGAGGGGGAGGATTGTTAGATAAGATAATCAATAATCTACCGTTTGAAGCGCATATACCTGGATACCAGTACTGCGGACCGGGAACAAAGTTGGAAAAACGATTGAAACGGGGTGATCCTGGAATAAACGAGTTAGATCGACACTGTATCGCATACTCCAAGGTGAAAGATCTTGCAGGACGTCATACTGCAGATCGTGAACTTATCGAGAAATCGTGGAAAAGATTACTCGCGCCTGACTCAAAGTTGGGTGAGAAAGCCGCCGCGTGGGCAGTCACCAACGCGATGAAAGCTAAAGTCAAGATGGGTTCAGGTCTAAAGAAGAAGAAGAAGACTCAACGTCGTCAACGGCGTCCTACTACTACTAGTCGCCGTAAGAAGAAGGGTGGAATTCTACCTATACTACCTTTGATCGCAGCGCTTGGAGCCGTCGCTGGAGGAGCTGCAGGAATCACGAAGGCAGTACAAAGTGCTAAGGCGAATACGAAACAATTGAACGAGGCTCAGAACATAATCGTACGCTCGAAGCTATCGCCATGGGGAAAGGCATGTATCTACGACCTTACCCGAAAATAAAATGACTACCTATACGTGCCCTTACTGAAACGTATCTGCGCAAGTACGCTGCCGAGTTAAAAATCCCCTTCTTTAGAGGAGTATTTGCGAGAGATGCTTTACCTAGCGGTACTCCTTGGAAGATAGAGAACGCCATCTTCAATCTTGATGATGATAGCGGTAAGGGTACGCATTGGGTGGCGTATAAGAAAAACGGCGGACGGGTCGATTATTTCGATAGTTTCGGTGATCTAAGGCCGCCGCTCGAACTTGTTCGTTATCTCGGAGGAATACCCATCACCTATAATCATACTCGGTATCAAGAGTATGGTACCGTTTTATGCGGTCATCTTTGTTTAGCCTTCCTTAAATATTTGCGCTGACGTTCGAACTTAGTAAATAAGTCTATGACGCTTACACTGACAGGTCAGAGTTCGAATCTGACAGAGAACTACTTCCCGCATATCCTGCTCGGAGAAGAGAATCGTGAAGAAGAATGGTTCATCGGACTGATCAATCTGGCCACGTTCAATTCCATACCGAACATTGACGAGCGTAATAATAAATTTTATTGCGACGGTAAAGAGTATACAGTCCCTCCGGGCACCTATGAACTTGAGGCGTTGGATCGATTCTTGCGAAGGGAAGTCCCGAGTAACGTAAAGCTCTCGATTATCGGTGACCCTAGCACTTTAAAGAGCTATATCACTTGCAATAAACCTATCGACTTTACCCGACCTGGCACGTTTGCATCCTTGCTAGGGTTCGACTCGGTCATACTTCCTGCAGGGAAGACGCACATATCTACCAATACTGTGAATATTCTTCATGTGAATGATATCCGCGTAGAATGCAGTCTCGCTAGCGGAGCTTACGTCAACGGAGAACCGAGTCATACCTTGCACGAGTTCAGCGTGACCGTCCCGCCAGGCTATAAGATAGTGGAAGCGCCTAACAATATCATTTACCTTCCGGTAACGAAGCGAGTAATAGAGTCTATCGCGGTACGACTTGTTGACGAACGAGGTGATATCATCAACTTTAGGGACGAGACGATATCACTACGTCTGCATCTGAAACGAGTCGGTGGGGATGGGACTCGTACTAGATAAAACAAGACGGCGATGTCTTCCTCGAAACATTGAGAGAAGGACAGTGAAAGTGTTAACACCTGCCAATAAACTCTATTTAAGGCGTCTAGGTTACTCGTTACGAAAATAATGGATGACACCGCGGATATTCTGAACATTGGGGTGTCTGCCGCTTTCGATACGGCCTTGAGCAGTTTCCAGTATCATTCCTACGCCTCGTATATTCCCGGTCCATTAGCTAACGGGAACGAGCTTAGGATATCTATCCAACAAGAAGGGTTATGCACACTACCGCACCGCTCTCTGCTGCATATCAAAGGACGACTACTTTTGAATACGGGAGAACCTTGAAGTACTTCGAGGATTGTTAATAACGGAATACTGCATCTATTCTCAAGAATCGCCTATGAGATCAACGGCGTTGAGATTGATCAATCGAGAGATGTAGGTATTTCGACTCAGCTTAAAAACTATCTATCTATAAGGAATGGTTGGCAGACTCATCTTTCAAACGCCGGTTGGAGGTTTGAAGGAGTTCACGTACACGCTGAAACAGGCATCTTTGACGTATGCATCCCTTTACGTCTCATACTAGTATTCGTTGAAGATTATTCCCGAATACTGATCAATGCGAAACAAGAGCTGGTGCTAGTTCGTTCGACCGGTGACAACAACGCTTTACAAAGAGCCCCACCTCCTGCTGTAGAGACGCCCTCTAGGATCGAGTTAAGTAAAATATCTTGGCTTGTACCGCATATAAAGACTGACGATATCAATCGTCTCAACCTGCTTAATTTCATCAAGAGCGGGAGGATCATCGAGCTACCTTTCCGTACTTGGGAATTGTTCGAGTACCCTAACGTACCCACCTCTAATCAGCATGATTGGACCGTGAAAACGTCAACTTTGCTGGAAAAACCTCGTTACGTTGTTTTCGCGCTTCAGACCGGACGGAACAATACGACGGTTGCAGATAGAAGTATTTTTGATCATTGTAATTTACGTAATGCTAAACTCTATCTAAATTCAAACATGTACCCTTATGAGGATATGAACTTGAACTTTAGACAAGATTCCTTCTCGAAATTATACAAGGGTGCTAGTTGAGGGTTTATTAACCGTGACAGATTTTTGATTGCGCTGAAATGATAATTTTCCGTCCCATGTACTTTTATCATGAATAAATGAACATGTCTAGCACACTCATTAGCACTGACATGCACGGGAACGATCACTAACTTTTTAGAGTTGTCTGCAGTGTCCACATAAGAATCACTACCTTCGTGTTTTGCAGTGTACACATTAAAAGATATATCGTTAAGCCTTTCGAAGCGTTCAATATATCTCATTTCGAACGGAAGCGGGATCCCATCTAGATTCAACACGTTACGAAAATTAGGATAAGACGATAAACGCTGAGCTCCCCCTGTCGGCTCAAAGAGGCATGCCAATACGGATACAGGGAAGCAAAGTCCTTCTTCAGCTTGAACATTTATCAACGCTCTACGTCTGGCTATAGTTTCAGGGATTTGAATGTGGACGCCGATCGAGAAAGTCGAGTTTTTCGAGAAATTTACTCTCATTTCCAACGTGCCGTTGTATATCCACCCTGAGTCTCTAGAAACGAAGCCCTCAATCTGAGCAAGGAGTGGGAAGACCACGTTATTCTCGTATATCTCCTCCAAGTTTATTAGGTTAAATATATTGTATAGAGAAGAATTGAAATAACCCTTTTCAATTCTACCATCAGTAGGATGCTTAAACTCGCAAATGAGGCTACAATTTACCTTTATCGGGCCGTTCGCGTTTGATTCTTTTTCTACAGTCTTTACATAAATATCTCCGCACGCAACGAGAAACTGTACGGGATCCTATAGGGTAACTCATTGCTGATTGAGTATGTCTTTATACGTCGAGCGTATGCTTGTTCAATAAGTTTAATAGATAGTCCTAGCGGCTCCAGGTAAAGCCTAAACTGAGTAAATCCTGTACCTAAGTTTCGTGATAAGGTCAAAAGTCTTTGGATCTGTACGTCTATATTGTCATGGTCCGATATCAGTACGCTCGAGGTCTTAATTCGACCAGGTATATGCTCAATGTAAGCATTATACAACTTCCCTTCACGAAGCGTAACGTCATGTTTCAAGTATCTAATTAAAAGTTGTTCATTAGCGTCTAGATCCGCGAGAGTATACACCCTATTCTTATTAGTTTGCCGAGATACAATGATAGGAGGTGACAAACGCAATCGTTTTGTCGGTGGTTCTGTCATGTTTGGGTGCACTATGCTCTAAAAAGGCCCTACTCTCCCCTCAGTATTATCTTCTTCATTTCGGGTCAACTTGCTCTATGATCTCTTCGAGCGGCTCTGAGACAGCTATAAAAACAAACAGGGACGTCTAGTTAGCCGTTCATGAAGCCATGATATACAAACATTGAAGCTAATTATGTGTGTGTGTGTGTGTGTGTGTGTGTTTAATTCGGGATATATACGCATTTAAAGGTAAGAGCGAGTTGCCCCCTATAAATATAACACTTTTCTTATATTTAAAAATAATAGCGTAATTAGTTCATAAGCGTATAACTCGAACGGGTAGTAAGACGTGATGCTAGGAACTGAATACCTCTAATTAGATTAACTAAAATCATATTAAATGTATGACTCGAAAATACATTTTTTTAATGCTAACATTGATAATGTTTAGCGCTATCATTCAGTCTGACTGAGATTTGAACGAATCAATGAGATACGATTCTACTTCATGCAAAAGCGAGTACACTTCTTATAAATATAACCCTTTTCTTATATCTAAAAATATTAGCGTAATTAGTTCATAAGCGTATAACTCGAACGGGTAGTAAGACGTGATGCTAGGAACTGAATACCTCTAATTAGATTAACTAAAATCATATTAAATGTATGACTCGAAAATACATTTTTTTAATGCTAACATTGATAATGTTTAGCGCTATCATTCAGCCTGACTGAGATTTGAACGAATCAATGAGAATGAGTAGACTATTATGTTGAAAATACTTTTTTATGCTAACATTGATAATGTTTAGCATTATCATTCAGCATGACTGAGATTTGAACGAATCAATGAGGATGAGTAGACTATTATCTTACTACCCGTTCGGTTTATACGCTAATGTGTAATGGTGAGATGAAATGAAGGATCTACAGTTTAACGTGGAATCCGAACCACGGTGGTGGTCTGGCATTCCCCCACATTCACAAGATATCCTGAAGGAAGGTTTTTTGGGAAAATATGTGTTATTACTTGTAAAATCACAGAAATTAGAGGAAGTGAACCCACATTTGCGTAGAGGGAAAGTTGAAAAAACCCATACTCTGTACATCCTAACTGAAAAAAACATATTTCGATTGATTTGATTAATCTTAGAAATGGTTGTAATAAACATACATTCGAAGTTTATTAGTGCCGGCTTACTGTTTTTGGAAATGCCCTGGTAGACTAGGAGTAAGTCGGCTTTGGAGAGCTACTTCAGCTGAGCGTCGGTAAGTAGTGAAAATCGAGCCGGTAACCACACGTTATATTTGTTCTCCAACAATGCGAGAACTCTATGCCCGTATCTAGTCGTCACAACCTTTTATATTAGTGATATAATAACCATGGCCTATCTCTAAATCTGTCAGCTTCCTTGACACTATCTCACTCGAACCGATTGCTGACAAAAGCGCTGATGAGTATTCACTAGACATTCTTGATGTTGTTTAGAATATAAAGATTTAAAAGATAATGGATTCTACTTAAAGGGGTAACTCAATATATAGAAGTAAACTACTCCTCTCTTCAGGAGGCGGCGCAAAAAAGGGTTTGAATTCACTTAGCTCCTCCCTCGAGTCATTTACTAAAGTCCCCCTCTTGTTAAATTCTCACAGACCATTTCCTTTCAAAATGAATCTGAGACACAGATGTTAACTTCCTGAGACGTTCAAAAGCAAAACAGATGTTAACTTCCTGAGTTAAAGCGCTCTCTCGGTTAGGGGAGCAGAGCCGAGCGACTAATTCGCAGGAAAAACATTTTTCACTTGTCACCCGCCGAGTAGGGAAAGAACAAGAGGGTACTGAGCTGGCAGGAAACCGTTCTTCATTTGTCACCCCCGGAAAGAAGGACCTTTTTCTCAACTCGGGTTTAGAGAAGCCTGAATCATAACACTAGGATTAAAGGTTAACCCTTTTTGGTTCATGGGAAATCTTAACCTCATTATAACAAGATTCTTTATCTCAACCAATCATACCAGCCTTTCTCTAATGTCCCGCCTCCTTCTCCCCCGTCTCTACGCACCCGCGAATCCACGTCGCGGGAGGGGGGGAATCCCTGGAACACGCGAGCCAACGGTGCGGGAGGGAAAGGGGTGAGGGGAGGGGGACTTCCGTTCTGATAGTTGATATTCTGTCTTACTTATGTATACGTCAAGTCATGTCAGCTGTCACTTTTGAAAGATATTTCAAATACACATAAAATAACTCGAATAATATAGTGAAATTTAATCAATGTTGATCTAAAAAAGATATGTTTGTACTTTTTAAGAGTTTTCCATGCCAAAATCTAGTAAGTTCTAATATGATCCCCTCAACTCAAAGTGTTAGTTGAGATTCATTAGCCCCCTCCCCCCTTTACTAGCTACTCCTAATGGAACAAATAATATGATCTTAAATGTATGTGTGTGCTCTTAGTGCCAACTTGACTATCCGAAACTTATACTAAAGACATAAAAAGTGAGGGGTGTGAACGCCCTTCCCGCTGCGACATTGCCAGAGCTTATTTAGATATCTTGAGGCTGAGGCTATTCAAAAATGCACGGTTATAAACAAAAAAAATTTTTAAAAAAATATCTTATAATTCAACCTTGTTGTTTTTTAATTATTTTAGTAACATATCTGGGCATCTTTTATAATTCTTATGGAATTTTCAAACCATGCTAAAAATAGTTATTGAAATATTTTCGTTAAAATGTTTCCATTTCAATGCATTTTAAATGGGAAAACAAAAATTATAAATAAATATATTTATTTTCTTTATACAATTAAGATATAGTGTTTGTTTATAACATATTTTTAATGAATAATTTCTTTTTCTTTTTAGACGTATTTTTAAATTTGGGTTGGCTTCAATAATCCCGACGATATTGAGCTCTAACGACTCGCAAGTCGAAAATTTAGTAAGAATACATAGTTATAAATCCAACTTTTCCTTCTACAAATAGTTATCTTAGTTGATAATAGGTGACTACTGTACATGCCCCCTCGGTACAGCCCTCAGGCTATATTTGTGACGCGTTGTTATTGCTAACAGTTGAGGAATTTGTAAACATCCTAACAAGTGAACATATAGTCCGTATTTGTGTATGAAGGGTGATATCTGAGTATGAAAAAACTATAGACCATTTTCTATAGGAAGGGATAGTACGTGTCCCCCGAATCGATTTTCGAGAATGGATGATTGGTGATGAATTGTCGATGATCGAGAGGGTTTAAAACACGGATATTACAAAAATATATATATACTAATTGGTTATTAATTATCAGGAAGCCCTCCCACCTACAGCGCCTGCAACATCCCTTAATATCGAAAACTGTATATATTTTAAAAAAAAGTTCCTATGTGCTATGATTGGTAATTGGTGATCGATGATCGATCGGCGCACGGGGAGTGAATAAAACACGGATATAATAAAATATATATTTATTCGACGTAACTAAAAAATCCCTTGATATCGAAAAAGGCCCGTCCCTCGACTCAAAACACTTTATCCCCTTTCCCTACAACCGTCATCCTTATAGTTATCCCTTCATACCAAAAACGGCCTATTGTATCTCGATGTTGTTGTTCTTGGGGATGGACAAGCAACATCCCTGGCGAGAACTAACTACATCTCTTCATATTAAAAAAAACTGTCTATATTTAAAAATAAGTTCCTTCCCCCCTTTGATTGGTAATTGGTGATCGATGATCGATCGGCGCACGGGGGAGTGAATAGAACACGGATATTATAAAATATATATATTTATTCGACGTAACTAAAAAATAATCCGTTCATATGAAAACCGGTCTATAGACCTCCAGACGCCTTGGATATGTTGATTTGACCACCTATTCCAATATGACCTTGAACAAGTTTGTACTCGCTCCCCTGCTTTGTAAACATCGTGAACATATAGACCATTTTCTTTTCCCCGAGGGCGTAACCCCGGTTCAAGCTCTGTCTGCTCCACACCCCTTTATATGTTCCCTGGTGGTAGCGTCTAATAAAACACGGATATTATAAAATATATATTTTATTCGACGTAACTAATAAAAAATCCGTTCATATCGAAAACTGTCTATATTTGAAAAAAGTTCCTTCCCCTATGATTGGTAATTGGAGATCGATGATCGATCGGCGCACGGGGGAGTGAATAAAACACGGATATTATAAAATATATATTTATTCGACGTAACTAAAAAAAAAATCCGTTCATATGAAAACCGGTCTATAGACCTCCAGACGCCTTGGATATGTTTATTTGACCACCTTTTCCAATATGACCTTGAACAAGTTTGTACTCGCTCCCGGCTTTGTAAACTTTTTAAAAATGTGTAAATGTTCATCATTAGTTATACAACTCAAGGAGGCCTATAGCAGGGCGGTAAACAAAATAATTATGGTAATCTAAGTTTAGTCTTCCTGATGGGTGTGCTGGGAAAATTGGTACTTATAATTTCTCAATGTCTTGTGTTAGTATTAAACAATTGTATCTATCACTACTCATACAATAATTTAACTACACTAATGGAGTAGGATAAGGAGAGTTATATTTAAAAAAATCTAGAGCATTTACCTCTTATTATAAAACATGCCTAGTTAACAGAGCATAGTCAAACCTTGAACTAACAGATTGATAATATAAGACAATTATTATATTATTAGTTATGCTCATTGGTGAATGTGCACGGATGTTTACACGATAGCACTGATCTATCATTTGAAGATGAATAGACAACAAAGCGTCCCTTGCTGATGCGGCGTATATGAGGATTTAGGTTTCAATTATAAATGATACAACAAAGTGAATTTCATTATTACATTTGTTTATAACCGTTTATTTTCTATATCATATTGGCTTTCACGTTATGTACAACATAATGGCACAAATTATTTCATATTGTGTGTTATGGCTTTGAAGATAATTTTCAAAAAATAGGTTTTGAGTAAATTAACCTTAAGTATCTTTTCCTTTAAATACAAACACACATCTTGTTAATCACATTAATCCGTCTTTAAATAAATATACATTTTAGACCAAATTTTTCAACTAAATTTAACCAAATTTAAATATCCAAAAATGTATTATTTGTAAACTATTCTAAAAATTATTTATTATATGTAAAAATTAAAACGTATTCTTATTTATCATGAAAATCTATTCCTATATTCCTATTTTGAAGTCAATTTTTAAAGTCATTTTAAAAACAATTCAAATTGTCTATTGTATTAAGTAAACTACCCCTAAATACATTCATAACGTAAAAATGTCTCCAGATATCAATTTATAACACACTCTTTAAAGCCATATCTTAAAATATTCATATTTAATAAAAACGGTTTTCAATAAATAGCCCAAAACTGAATTCAATAAAAAAACAAAAACAAGTATACATCTTTATTTGTCATGTCCATTATAAAACACTCACCAAATATACATTTCAAGAAAAATCTTTAAACAATTTTCAAAACAATTTGAATTTTCAAAAGTAAACTACTGTTTATTGTATTTACCTGGACAACACAACGGTTAATAAGAAGTAGCCCTTGCTCTTACAAGTTTGAATATCTATAGTATTATTTATCGCGTGGAAGGAGGGGTTCAATTCCCGAAACGGTTTAAACCACTATTAACAAATCCAAATTCCCAACAAAGTTAATCTATAAAATAATTTAAATTTGTCACTAAACACTCACAAAAAAAAAATCCGCTCTCTCATTAATGCCCTGTGTTCAGCACTAGTGTCTGTATGTATGTATAGCAAGTGACTTGGCGTATTAATACATGAGATTTAATCTAGGAAGTTCTTCTAGCTGTCAGATATGTATATACAAATACACACATGATGAGATTAATTAAAACAGTTTACGTAAAAAAAAAACCTAATTTGATGTGTTAACTACTCATACTAGGACAGCATCAATACCACACACACACACACACACACACACACTAATTAACGTTTAAAAAGATCTGGGTGATTCATCTATCCTTGTAGAGTTATCATTTGCGTGGAAGGAGATTCAAACCCCAATCTCCTCAACAACGACAGTCTGGTCTACTGTGCGATGTACATATAATTATACACACTATTTGTCAGCGAGTAACATCCAAATGGTACAATCAATAAACTTATATAGTAAATAGTGTAGGGTAACATATGCGTTGCTATTTATTCTGTGCCATCTACTCAGGAAAATTGGTACTTGTTTTAACCAGTACATATAACATATATGAACAATGTTGGCTATCACTATACTATAGGGTAGAATAATTAAAGGTAAGTTTACCCACAGTTGGGTGAAGAGAAAACGTGCTATACACATTTCAACACTCGTTGATTACCTGTCAAGGGTGTCCTGGAATTTAATGCTCGAAACTATATTTTGTTGACATACAAATTATCCACTTAAATCTATAGTCTGAAGGTTGAAATCCTTCCAATCAAAAAACCTCTAACCAACTCCAATCTAAATAACCAAAATAAATACAACAAAAGTGGAATCTATAAACTAACTTGTGAATGTAATGCTACATACATACGAAATATTGGAGGGGCACTTTCTATGCGTTATACTGAGCACTTAAGTGACTTTAAATAGAATAGAATAAAATATAAATTGTCTGAATACCTGAAACCTCAGCTCATCAACCAACACCCATTAACAAATGCATGACACTTTTTCAACCTTCCACCAAAGGTCCTAAAATGAGTTTCGCTGAAAACCTCCATATTTATAATGCTACTCTTCATCACAATATTATTTTTAACGAACAAACAAGTTTCAAGAACCAATCCTTATCAATATAATCAAGAACCTCCCACAATATGCGAAAATCAAAAACTCAAATAAGTCCCATCCTAAAAACCCGGCCCTCCTACCATCGTAGTTTAGACCTGTTTGGGCCAGTTTAAAGAAGATAAGAGCCTACATTTATTCTCCCTTTGTACTATATTTTTCATTCTAAACAAAAACAATTTATTTTATTTTCATTTTTCTTCTATATATATTCAACAGCAAACAACCAAACGACTGACACACTAGCGACATCTCACATATTAACTCTTATCTTTCCCAAAAAATGTCTACGTTGGTCACTTGGTATTTTCTAGAACACCAATCACAAAGGTTATAAAATTAACAATTAACTGCACATAAATTTATTGCACTGTGTTAACACCAGGAATAATATCTTAGTCCCAATCTGAAGGAGAGCTTGCTAGTTTGGGTGTTTTTTCATAATATTCAACTTTTTTTTATTTATAATTTTCGTCCTCTTATTTTATTTTTACAAATTGATTACCTTTTTTAACACCCGTTTTTTGCTAATTTTCTCTGTGTATCCTCAATTGCTAGTTTGATTTCATCAGAATCTGTTTAGTTTGTTACTTTTTTCATAACTTAATATTTACTATTATTGTATTGGTTTGTCTCAGACCTGATGATGGCGTAATCGCCAAAACATCTCGTCCCCAGCCAAGAGTAGAAAACCAATTATACAAGAAGATGATCAAAACCACACAGATAAGGAAATACACATTATTCAAACTTTTCAAACGTCAAATTTTCCTTTTTGTATACGCTTCTTTCATAAAAATCAATTATTTATTTATATTATTTTATATTTATAATATATCATAATTAAGTAATATATAGCATGGATGACACATCTATTGATTTCCATTAAATCTAAAATATAATCTTGTCTCGATAGTTAACACAAGCAAGTTTTAGAAACCATTTGACTCGAATAACAAGTCTTTAACATTAAATCCTTTACAATCTTTAATAATTTTGTGAAATAAGTTTTGTATTATGTCTTTAATTTTAATATGTTTCATATAGATTTTATATTGTTAAATTTTTTTACATGTGTAAGGTACATGAATAACAACCTAGACAAATATTTTAACCTTTTTATTAATTATCTTTCCATTGTCTCTGTTTAAATATCTTAAACATTACAGAATATGTATTTCTTCTCAACATATGTTCAAACTGTGTACTAGTATATTTAATTATTCAACTAATAAATTCACTACAAATGTCTTTATTTTGTAGTGACCGTATGCAAGAGTGTCGCATCCATTATCTAAAATATAGCGTTTGTCATCTCCTGGTGAAAGTGCAAGTTTATTCAAAGAGATACTGTACAATTGATGTTTCTCACTTCTTATCATGGACATATTGGCATAGTGTAAAATCCCCTGCTTTAAACACTTTTTATAATGACCATGCTTAATTTTCTTTTTGAGAGTTGTTTTTGATACGCCTTTACCAACTTTTTTCTCCTCAAGACTCTCCTTTTGAATGGAGTATCTAGAGCATTTACCTATTATTATAACAACATCCCTGGCGAGGATAATCTTGAATTTAGGGAAGTGAGCCCATTTGCGGGGAGGGAGAATGGAAAAATATTTGGGGAAAAGCCCTCAGTTCATCCAACCGAATTCGAACCTCAATCCCCCCCGTGGGGCAGTATAGGAAGAGGTGTATTGAACATGTTGACGTATTGAGGGGGGAGGGGGCTATTGGATCATATACCTTCCAGGTCCAATAGAAAACCCCCTTTGGGTGGAGGAGATTTTAAAAAAATGTGGGGAAAATCCCCTCTTTTAATAGGTTTTTGAAAAAAAGATTAAAAACCCATTCTACGAAAAAGTTAATTTTTCCTGTTCAAAAAGGTCGATTTTGATATGAAGTTTTGATAAAATAATTTATAATTTTAAATTTTTCTTCACCGATATATCAACACTTTTTTGAAAATGTAAGGGTTTTGCCCGGGAAATTTAATGTCGAAACGTATTTTGTTGGGGGAAATAAAAAATTCACACCACAAAATAATATTTGTCATTAATTTTAAGCCAAAAATGATAGGGAAAGTACCTTTTTTTCATGGAGGGAGAAAGGGAAAATCCAAAGGAAAACCTTCCTTAATAGACTTGGTGCTGAGAAGGAATTTTTATAAAATTTTAAGTGGGGGGGAGGGTATTTTATAAATTTATTAAAAAATTATAATACTCACGAATTCCCCGCGTTCAATGTCTGTGAATAAAGAATTTATTCATTTTTCCCGATTTGGAGTGGAAAAAGATTAATGAAAATTTACCCCCCAAAATAAATAAATTAAAAAATAACTTCTGGGGGATCAAAACCAAAACCTTCCCCTAATCTGTTTCTAAAATGAATGTGAAGGGATCCCTGACGGGTGCCCCTGCAAATCGGGGTTCGAGAGGACCGAGATCAAGTGTTTTTAAACCCCTGTTTTAATTAACTATCATGTGTGTATTTGTTTAATATCTGAAGCAAAAGAACTTCTGGATTAAATTTTTAGTATTAATACGCCCCAAATCACTTGCAACATCAAAGACCTTGTAAACAGGGCATTTTGAGGAAAGGGTTTTTTTTTTTTTTTGTTTATGACAAATTTAAATTATTTTTTAGTTATTTGTGGGAATTTGGATTTGTTAAAAGTGGTTTAAACCGTTTGGGAATTTTTAACCCCCCCTTTTCCCCGCGATAAATAATCTATAGATATTTTAAAATTTTAAGAGAAGGGATTTTTTAACCCTTGTGTTTTTTCCGGGAAATACAATAAAAAGTGGTTTATGTTGAAAATTAAATTGTTTTTAAAATTTTTTTAAAAGATTTTCTTGAAAAGTTATTTGGTGAGTGTTTTATATGGACATGAAAAAAAGATGTATATTGTTTTTTTTTTTTTTTGAAATTTGTTTTGGGGGATTTTTTTAAAATGTTTTTTTAAAAAGAATTTTTTAAGATAGGCTTTTTAAAGAGTGTGTTATAAATTTACTGGAGACATTTTGTTATAAGTATTTAGGGGTAGTTTATTAATACAAAAGACAATTTTTAATGTTTTTAAAATGACTTTTTTAAAAAATTACTTCAAAAAAGGAAAAAGGAAAAGATTTTAAGTAAATAAGAATTTTTTTTTTTTTAAAAAA